>VXBI01005463.1:64216-82695 GCA_013397375.1 Toxostoma redivivum
AAAAAAAAACCACCAAAAAACTCATTTGAAAGTGCAGTGAGAGGTCATAAAAATCGTGGATTACTTTAGTTAGTCATTTGTAACAGGTAAATGCAGGAGTATAACTTCCTGGAGTGGGGGGAAAGGTCTTTATGATTTTTCCAGGGTTATGAATACATAAATAACAATGGTCACTTAAGAAGGACAGAAGCTTTGGGATTAACCTTTCTACACATTTCTAAGTAACCTGTTGACCCAGCAAAGGATTTTTTTCTTGTTTGCTCTCCACATCAATCATATCTATAGAAGATGTAAACATTTCACCATCTAGCTCAAAATGAAAACTAGAAAATAATCACTCGACCTTTACAATTAGCTGTTTACACTCAAGCTGCCTTTGGGTCAATGCATTACTACAAGAGCTCTTGTGTAAGAAACGAGCACTTTTAGCTCTGGATTTCTCCCAGTCCAGCCCCACAGCACGTTCACAGTGACCCTCCCCAGCACAGCTTCTCCAGCAGGATGGATTCAGCTGTTGGTGTCTCAAGGTGGGTGAGAACCCAACCCCAAGGTGGCACCTTCCCACTGCCAGCCTGGCTCTCCCGGAACACCAGTGAACCCCAAAAATGTAAAACTGGATATTTCTAGCAGCCTTTGCCAGGGGATATTTTTATTTAAACACACAAGCTTGCCTGGGGAGAGGACCAGACTCAGGCTCTGCTCCTCCCCACCAGTGTCCAGAGCTCACAGAGCTTCCCCATGCAGGATTTCCAACATAAAAACACCACCATGTGTCCAAAGTGGTCAGTCATGAAGACAACACCAACTTCTGCTGGCACTGGGCTGGGCCTTTGTTGAGTAGCAGCTATTGAGTAAGAACTAATTAAAGTGTCTCAGTGTAGACAGTGCCTCACCCGGGAGAGTTTTGCTCATGGTTCATTTGTAAACACAGCTATTATTTATAAATTGTGACTCAGAGGGACACAGAAAACCCTGCACTGGTGTTTTATAGGAGCCTCCATCTAGTAAATAATCAGTGAACAAGGTTTGTTGATCTGAGAAGAAAATCGACTCCAGACCAATGGCTCCATGCTAATCACAAAGATTAATCTCTTCATAACGTGTCAGGCTTCCTTTGGAGTCATTCTGCTTTTCCCAAAAGCTTTTTGCAGGCAAGGGATTCTTTCTGGGCTCAGTTTGCTCTGGTTTTGTGCCTTCACAAGGTAGGCATCAAATCCAAGTGCTCCACCAGTTTCCCTCCTGTTAAACCACAGTGTGAGAATTATTAGGACACTGGTCCAGGCTGGAGAGAAAAAAAAACTGCCCCAAACTGCCCTGTAATGGCACCACAGAAATGCAGCTTCACACTCAGGTTCATCAAAGAGTGGCCACAGCATCTGGCACAGAAAAAAAGCATCAAACACCAAACTGTGCCTTTAATTTGTACAGCATTGGCCATGAATTCATCAGGAAATAAACTCATCAAATCCTAATTCCCAATCAGCAGTGGCACCACTGCTGCCTGCAGTAAATGCACCTCCAAATTCAAAGTAATCCATGTGGAGACTGCAGAAACATAAATTTGCAGTTTGCAAGTGAATGATTTCACACTGCAAAGACATTTGCAGTGTTTAACTCATTCAGTTTTGTTGGTGTGGCTCCAATATCACCTACAAGCATCAGTTTGGCACCCATGGCATAATAGCACAGCAGAGCCTGAGTGCCACTCAAGAGTTGTGCTTCTATTTGGAGAAGAGAAACAAACAGACAAAAACAGATATAAATAAGATTACTTGTTTTTCTGTAAAGGTTGGCTAAGCACTGGCATCAGAGCTACTCTCAAAAGCTTTACTTAAAGCAGCCTCTGAGCTCTTTGCAATCTTTAGTGGCTTTTAGCCTCGCTCTGGAAAAGCAAAAGGAACCACAGCTTCTGCTTGGGGGAGGAGGCTGAGGCTCACCATGGGCTGAGCAAGGTGCCCCAGGTCAAACAAGAGCTCTGCATCGAGATTTTTCCTTCATTACTTGTAAATTTAAGTAAAAATTGGTAAATCTTGAGACAATTCCTGCCTTTCCCCATCCCACCACCACTGAGCAATGCTGATGCAAACTGCAGAGGTCTGTTCCCTGATGTCTGACAGCCAAGGAAATGGGGCAGAAAAATTGAAATAAACTCTTCTCTTGGAGAGGGGTAAAACATAGCAGGGAATGCTTTCCTTCCTGAGGGAACCCACATCCCTCCCACTCCTCATAAAGTGACATTAGGTGACATTATTTGTCTGTTTGTTCTAATACAGAACTTCCAGGCCTTCCCCACCACATCTCTTTTTACCAGAGGAAAAGTGCAAGGATTGGCAGCACAGAAAATCAGCAGTGCCTCCAGGTTAACACAGCATAGACACTCCCAGGCATTTAGGATTTCCATTCAACTCCAAGTGGAAAATTATTTCAATCCCAATCCGTCAAATCCCAAACTGATCCTTTATCATGGACACATTTCCAGGAGAGCAGTGAGATGGAGCACACAGAATAATGAGCTAAAACCCATCCCAGAGGGGGAAACACCCCAAATCCTCACTTGGAGAGTCCCAGGCTGGATTCCTGCTTCATACAGCTGATGCTTTTATTAATGTCCAGAGAGCAGCTGAAGTGGGGCAATAATTGGCAAGGAATGACCTTGGGCTAATTTGAACAAACCAACTCCAAAGGAAACTCGTGCTTTCATGGAGCACCTCTCTCTATTCACATTCCTGTATCCCAGGCACAGCTTTTTGCTTTTTTTTTTTTTGGTGTGGGGGGAAAAAAACCTATCCTAAGAAAGGATTTGATGTTTTGATGTTATTGTTTATCCGTGAAAACAAACTTTGGGGTTTTGGGGTTTTTTTTCCCTCCCCAGAATATACACATTGCCAGAAGTTCCCACAAGTTAAATGACAGAATTGTCTTCAAATGGCCACAGCACCAAAGCTTGCTGCTAATGAGTTGCAGATCTGCATCATAATTGAACATCCAGATTTCCACTTACAAAAGAAGGATGTGGTCAACAAGAACAAATAACATTAGAGAGCCAAAGAAATAATAATTGAGAAGAAACTCGCCGAGCAGAGAGTACAGTAACCACCATAAATATTGTCTAATTGCTGAAGACACACTCGTGGAAAGACCAATCAATATGGGCAGTGCTTCATCCTGGCGTGCCTGCAAATATCAGCTCGAATGGAACAATCCCGGGAAATATTCGTGCGGGCTTTTCCATGCTCCTCTCCCCTTTGAAAAGGCAAGGCACGAACGCGCAAACAAAGGGGACAAGGAGGAAAAATGACAGAAATAAAGGCAGGGAGCTTGCCATGATGTTTCATGGTAACAGGCTCCCTGTCCTGCTGCGGGGCCATAATGCTCCATCACAGCCACTGCCAGGGGCCCATGCTGGGTGGCTAATTAAAACAATTACAAAGACAAAGAAGGTATCAATAGCATTCCAAGCAGCAAACAAAGAGATAAAGTAGTGAAGATTTAAATCATCAATGGTTGATCTCTCCAGGATGGTTTTGATGCTGTCCCATCTCAAATAAGGGAGCTGGCTCATTTTAGGTTATTTCATCACAAAGGGGCCTCGAAAATAGTTTCAAAAAAGTGTGTTGAAGTAAGGGTTTGCTGTTTGGGAGTTTCTGTCTTGTAAACTCGGGGTAGTTTTGTGTTGGGATTTACAAGATGATTTGTTTAAAGCTCACTAAAGAGATTACAGCCTTTATGCATAACCCCCATCTCTTCTCCACCAGCAATTACAGGCATAAACCAGAAACGCTTGGGTTTTAATTCCAGGTTTTCACAGGCAGGGAGGATAAACATATATCATGGAGGGAATCAATAGGAGGAGAATGGACAGCTGCATAAATTAGGCAAGTCTCTCAGATTCTGTTAAAGATTTCCCCCAAAGTTTTGATAAAGACAGTTCCACAGAGCAGTCTATATATAGAAAAATGGTCAGCAAGCTTGCAGTGTTTGCGAGGCAGGCTGGGGTAATACTTTAGACAAACATGCTTACCTTGAGTGAGGAGTGTAAACAGTGACAGTTGTTTTTCTCATACACCCAATTAAAGGCAGCTTCTCCAGAAGGGCAGCTCCATTTCATCCCATCCATGTGCCCCAGCACATAATGTTACTTTACAGAACCCCACTTCTCAACAAAAAGCTTTTTGGGAGCCTTTGTTGTACTGATTTAGTTATCTCCAGGCCAGTTTACTCAAGGCTTACTCCAAACTATAGAGCAGCTATGGGCAAAAATATGTGAGTTTACAGGGGGGTTTTCATTTGCTAAATTAATCAGAGTAAAGCAAAGAGCAGGGCTAGGTGTGGCAGCTCTGTAAATGCATTCTGACTTCCACTCAGCTGTTCTTTTAATCAACAGGATAAAGAATCAAAAATTCCAATTGGCCAATGAGAAACCTGGAGGGGCAATGGCAGCTTTTTCTGGTTTTCCTCTGATGGCAGAAAAGTGGTTGGGGATGCAATAATTAGGGAGAGATCAGCAGCTGAAGTAAATCAGTGAATAAACTGTTAACATGAAAAATTACAAGCATGGATTCTTTTTTCAGAGCTGTCTTCGAATATCTTTAATAAACTTGGAATTAAAATCTGCATTAAAGTGTCTACATAAATGTGCAGTTTCCCACCAAACCACTCCTGCAGCTGTTATTAGGAAAACACACTCAACCCACGTGTGAGAAATTGAGGACTAAGGATGGTAAAAGAGGATCTCTGTTTTTAATGGGTTCTAACAACTCTGCAAACAGCCAGAGGAAAACACGATTCTTTGTGAAAGAAGATGGTAAATCTGATTTCCCCTGCAGGTTCCATTTGAGTACATATTTATATGTGCAATTCTTTATTGATGCTGATGGATCCCATAACAGGGAAGAGAGGACAGAATGCAGTTTTGTAGCTTATTAAACATATTTTTACATAGGGAAGATTACTGGGTTCATAGCCTCAGAATACCAAAATGTAATGGAAGCAAAAATCCTCTGAATTAGACTCTCACAATTTATTTGGAAAGAACTGAATGAGAGGAAAGATCTGTTTGATGTTTTAAACACGTCCTAAATGTAGTATGACACTGTGAAGAGGTTTCAAGAAATGATTGTTGTTATTGTTCTTTCATTGCAAAAGCTCCATGAAACCTCTGATTTCTGCTGGGAGATTTCATGCTAATTTTGTAGTCACTTCTACATGAGCAGGATCTGAATAACCTGAGGATTTCATAAATGAAAGCCTCCCAAACATCAGAAGGATTAGGCTGACACGAAACATTTAACTGCTCTGCCAAACAGAAAGAACACATTACTGCTAACAGAAACACAAGAAAAAGATGAATTCATTTAAACCCTCAAACTGAGCTGAGCCTCATTTGTTATCTTTGAATCCAACCCCCAGCAAAACTGGCACTGGCTGGGCTTTACAGCAGCCCCCTTGCAGTGCTGGAAGGGTCCTGGCTGTCCTTCCAGATGTGCAGCAGGGTGGTGGCACAGGGCTGTCCCTGGGCTCAGCAGATGAGTCCAGCCTGGCTCTGTGCTCAGGGCACCCGAGCAGGGACAGCTGGCAGTGCCCTTCCTCTGTTCTGTGGCTGTGAGGGTGTCTCAGAGTTCCCAGATGGTTTAAAATTCTCTGGGGAGCTCTGGGTGTGCCTCCAGGAGCATCTCTGCACCCCTGTGCAGGAGAATATCTAAACAATCTCCAAAAGCATCTCTGAATCCCTGTGCAGGAGAATATCTGAACATCCTCCAAAAGCATCTCTGCACCCCTGTGCAGGAGAATATCCAAACAATCTCCAGGAGCATCTTTGCACCCCTGAGCAGGACAATATCCAATCTCGAGGAGCATCTCTGCACCCCTGTGCAGGAGAATATCCAAACAATCTCCAAAAGCATCTCTGCACCCCTGTGCAGGAGAATATCCAAACAATCTCCAAAAGCATCTCTGCACCCTGAGCAGGAGAATATCTAAACATGCTCCAGGAGCATCTCTGAATCCCTGTGCAGGAGAATATCTGAACATCCCCCAAGAGCATCTCTGCACCCCTTCCAGCACTGCTGCCTCCTGATCTGCTCATCCCATGGCTGACATCAGGGACAAGAGGGACATCAGGTTTAGGTCACTGAATCAAAGTAAACAGGGACAAAAGGGAATATTTGCTGGCCACGTGAGTGCTGTGTGTTAAACCCATTGCTCCCACAGTAAAATATTGCATTATGCAGTCCCCTGTGTTTTCTGTCTATCTCTGCAAGTTTTACAAAGCCTCTGTTGGCCACTTCACTTCTAACAAGGCAACTCGTTTTCTCAACTATAAATTGTAGTTATTAACAAAATTACATCCCACAGCTTCTGAGGAGCCTCCAGCCACTCCATTTTCTGAGAAAACCCAAAACTTGTCCCTGATTTTTATTAACCAGTGCAATTGCTTTTAACACCTCAGGGAGAAAGACAAGGACTTTAAGCCCTGTTTGTATAATAATGGCAACACTGTGGATCCTATTGGGCCTAACTCTTAAAACATCCCATCTTTTGTCTCTGGCCACCAGCAGCAGCTTTATAATCCCTGCCCCACCGTGGTGCTCTGGAACACTCCCCGTGGCCACTGCTGAAATTCTTGCCAAGCTTTTCATCATATCCACACCACAGACATTAAATTCATGCAGTGCTCCTGGCACCTCCTTGGTGGGGCAGGGAGGTTCATTTTCCCCAAATCTCTGGATTCAGGGAGGGCTGTGAGTCTCTCCTCTGGGAGAGTGGGAATCCTCTTTCCCAGAGCAGGAGCTTTGGGATGCCGCTGGGATTCCCAGCACAGGTGAGCACAGGTGGGTGCTGCTGCCTCCAGGAGGAATTCAGGGTGTCCTGGAGTTGTGTTCAGTTCTTCCTCCTGGATTGGTTTGGTGTTCCAAGCCCAGCACAGCCTTTTCCACCCATCCTGTCAGGGTTTGCTGAGATTGCTCCTTGCAACACCAAGTTTTGCATGTGTGAGAGTTTCAAACCTCAGAGCATCACAGCAGCAGCCTTAGGGAGGAGGACTGGATCTGTCTGAACACTCAAAAACTCATTTTTTCCTACAATTCCAGAACTCTGTGTGTAGTGCTGATAGAGTGACACATTTTCTCACTGTGTGACTTGTTCCTCAGAACAAGAAGTTTAGCAGGGTCTGCCTTGGATAATTTCAAAACTCAGAGCATCCCCAGCAGAATTTCCAGCAGCAAAACAACCAAAGCTGCTAAATAAAAGGAACTAAAGCTGCTGTATTTTGACAATTGTAATAGACATAAGATTAAAAATTCCCTAAGAAATAATTCCTTCTGCTTTTAATAATAGCTTCAGTTAGAGCCCTTTTCTACTTAATCAACCTGCTTAAAACTCTTGCCTCCAGCAGGAAAGAATCTCAATCACAGGGAGACAAACATTCATTAAGCCTTGTACAATAAAGCTGCTCTGCAGCTGAAGTGCTATTAATATCATTTTACAGAAAGAGGAAATGGAGGAGCAGTGAGATGGGAGTAACTTGCTCGGGGTCACGAGGAGGTTCATGGACCCGTGGCTGGGCAGCAGAGCTGGAATCAGAGAGCTCTGCCCTGCCCCAGAGCCAGCACAGCCTGCCTTGCTCTGCTCTCCCACACTCTGCTCTTTGCCTTCCATTCTTGTTTTATTTTAGAGCCATACATTTTATAAGATGTGAATAAATTATTTTCTTGAAGATTTCAACGTTTCACAACACAAAAGCAATTCTTTTCATGCTCACTTTTATTCCTAATTAAAGATCTCTGTTAAAGGGGTGTCCAGCTCCCCCTCACTGCTCAGTGATAACATACCTTTCCCAATAACGAGAACTCAGAGGAATGTGGCAGACAGCTTTTCCTGCCGGGATAAATGTGATGTGAACCCTCAGGAGGTGACAAGGGACAAACCTGAGCTGTGGGATGATGATGGCTCTGCCCATGGCACTTGTGTCACCTCAGCTGGGGACTTCTGGCTGTCCTGCTGGGAATGTGCTGGGCAGGAACAATTATTTTACTGGTAAGGGTGTAAAATACAGACCAGAGCCCAATAAAGCAGTGGTAGAATTGTAAGGAAAAAAGTTTCTGTGAGAGAGGATGGAGGAGCTGGTAGAATAGCAAAAAAAAAACTTCCCAGATATCACAGATGTGATGGGTTTTGTCATAGATTTGTACTTGAGAGAATATTCTTTAATGTGAATTTATACATTGATTTTATTCCTATGAGTAAGATACAGATATGGATAGATATAGATAGATATAGACATAGATTAGATATAGATATAGATTAGATATAGATTAGATATAGAATTCTTCCTACTGTGTTATACTCTCTGGGCAGGAAATAGGGCAAGGAGAGCTCAAACTGCAACATCTGAAAAAGTATTTTATAAATAATAATTTTATTTCTAGAAATATTTTATATTTTTATGGATTTTAAATATTCAAATATAGATTAGCATTTCTGTATCTAACAATTGTAAATATGGGCAAAGGGGATGAAAAGTAGAACATCTTTCCCAGTTTAACCTTGATTCAGTGCCAGGTGCTCAGGGGAAATGCAGCAACTCTGAATGCACTGAATTGAAACATGAACTAACACTGCAAATGAAACATGAATTTACACTGCAAATGAAACATTAACACTGCAAATGAAATATGAATTAAAACTGCAAATGAAACATGAATTAACACTGCAAATGAAACATTAACACTGCAAATGAAACATGAATTAACACTGTAAATGAAACATGAATTAAAACTGTTTGCACAGGTTTACACTCCTGGGTTTCTCCACTGCCCAGCCCTGTATTCAGATCCAGGAGCTGCTGGATAACAAATGAGGTTGTCCCAGACTTTTACTGACTCTCAGTAAAAGAGAAATAAGGTTGCCCCAGACTTTTGCTGACTCCCAGGGTTCATTCAGCCCCAGAAACCTCCCTGCAGCATCCCAGGGCAGCAGGAGCTGCAAGGACCTGCCCTGGAGCAGGATCACCCATCCCTCCCTGAAACACTTCCCTGTGTCCAGCTGCAGCCATCCCCTCTGTACAGATATTAAAAACCACCACAGCCCCAAAGAAATGTGTTCAGCAAGGATTCAGCTCTGGAAAAGCAGGAGAGAACAAGGAAACTCTGGGAATAAGGTGAGCTCAGAGAGGGGTTCAGCAACTCAGCACAAGGCATGGGGAGAACACAGAGTGGTGAAACCTGGAAAAACAACAGGGCTGGAAAAAAGAGGAGTGAAACCCTCTGGGACACTGGGAAAAGGATGAGAAGGAAGATGCTCAGCTCCATCCCAGCACAGCTCTGGCCTCTCCAGCGCTGCAGTCAGCACGAGGAAATGGAAACTGAAGGGACTTTTAGCCGAGTTAATTAATGCCTGTAAGAGCAGCCAATTGACATCAGCACCTTGTCTGTCACTCCCCGGAGGAGGGGGAGATGTGTTAAAAATAACAGCCTGCTTCCTGCCGCACACTGCGGCCAAGGCAGGCAGTGACATCTTAAGGCTGCTCACAGAACTGGCTGGGCACTTTTTGGGATGGATCAGCAAATCAGAGAGCTCAGCCAGAAACATCTGGGCACTGCTTGGTATCAGCCTGGCTACCCAGAGACTGGGGCAGCTTAAAAAGTTCCACCTGTTTTAAAATAACAATAATAAAAATACAACCTCCCCTGCTAGTAACAGCTTTTATACTTGAAAACTGAAAAGCAGTGTCTCTAAACCAAGCAGGGAGTGAAAGGAGGGTGTGAGGCATCTCTTGTCCTTACAGGGAGTGTTTGCAAAGCCCAGCTCCAGGCTGCTGAGTTTAACTTCTCTGAGAATCAGGGCAGAGACAGAAAGTTCCAAAGGTGACTCCAAGCTGGCAGTGCTCTGACTCAGCCTGGAGAAAACTCTTCCCTGTGCTGCCAGAGAGCAGCAGGATGTGAGCAGCCTCACTGGGGATGGCCAGCCTTTGTGACTGTCCCCACTGCTCTGGACTGCAAGGTTTTGAAAGGAGTTTTCAAACAAAAATGTTTTCAAAAGGTTATTTCTTTTACCTTTGTTTTGTACAGCACTGAAAGAGCGGTAGGTGCTTTATAAACGGAACAAGGTCACTTTTATCAGCATAAAGTGATAATCCTGCAGGTTTCCCAGCCAAGGAGGACTCTGCTATCAGCCAGGGCTGATGTTTGGCAGGAAGGTTCTGTCCCAGACCAAGGAGGTTCCCCCAGGTTATTCCAAACATTGCTGCTCCTGCTCTCTCCTGGAGGCTCTGGAAGCTTGGCCCCACCAGCCTGGCTGGCAGCACAGCACAAGAGCTCTGACCAGCCACAGTAAAATCATTTTATTTAGGAAGATGGTTCAGAGCAGCAGCAGGGCAGCCAAATACTGCAGGAGCCAACTGCAGGCATCACACAGTGCCCCTGTCCTGGGAGGGGAACTAAAACCTTGTCACACTAAAACCTTGTCACACAGGCATCTGCTCAGAGCCTGGCATGGGCAGGGCTGGGGGATGCCCCTGAAATGATTTTGGGGTGGTGGAGCTGGAATATGCAGAGAGAAGGGAGAGAGGGGATGTTCTCCACCTGAGGACCAGGAGCAGCTGGGTGATCCTCTGGGCTTGGCCTTCAGCTGAGGAAGGTCTGCAAAAAAGCACTGAGTACTCAGCAATTATCAACAAAACCTCCCTGATCTCACTCCTGTGGGAGACTGGAGGAAGAGGGGGGAGCCTTCAGAAGTCCCTGTTTATCTGTAATGTATAACACAGCTACACCTCAGCTAAAGCTGCAGGCAGAGCCTTTGGAGAATTCCAGCATTAAATTACTTCCTCCAGTCTCAGCACACCGTAATTTATGTAGGATACAGCTGAGAGGATTCAAAGAGGGAGCTGTCCTGGGGGATGTTTCATTTCCCAGCCTGTGAGTTCACACTCAGGCAGAACAAGCTGCTGAAAAGCAGAGGTTGCCCTCCCTGCACAGAGCAGCTCCACACCTGCTGCCTGAGGACAGCTTTGCTCGTGTCCAGTGCAGGGAAGCTTTATTCCCAGCTTTACATCCACTCCTGGCTTGAAAGCAGTCCTTGAGAAGCCTGGCTGCTCTGTGGAAGCAATTTGAGTACAGCTTGCTTTATTTAGGGAGTTTGGGCGAGATGAGATGTCTGAGTGGCTCCATCCTGGCTGTACTCTCACACACACACAAAAAAGTCTGGTGCTTTTGAAAGGTCACCATGGCAAACACAAGTTTAACGCCTTTTAGTGAGCTCCACCTTCACCTCCCACGGCAGAGGTGTTTTGGGAGCAGCAGTTCACAGGCTCTGCCTATGAGGGCACCTATTAAACCACAGAGCAGCCACCCTGTGCAAATAGGAATGAACTTGTTCTTTAATCGGGGTTTAATTCACCCTTTGATTGACAAACTCCTGCACTGTGGCAGCCTCAGCCTCTCTGCTGGCATCAGGGAAGGGCTGTGAGGTGAATTTGGATTCATTTGGATGAATTCTTGTTGAAATCACTCAGATGCTCCTCTTATCAATCTACCAGCCAAACACATCCCTTGTGTGATCCCTCTGAGCCACGGCCAGATTTTGTCAATCCAGCCTGTTGGGACCTCTGGCACACAAATAACAAATCACAGTGCTACCAGAACTATTGACACACATTTTTAATACATAACCAGCGCTGTTATATATAATCAGAGCTGATAGAGTCCAGCAGAAAAGGGTATTTTAAAGTGCCAATAAAACCACTTAGCTTTTACAACACACTGCGTTTACCCCGTTCCCCCCTTCCTCCAAAAGAGCTTTTCTTTTGAACTGAGCAATTTATACATTGGGTCAGTGTTATAAAGTCGGTATTTATAGCAGATTTCAATGGAGTGGGAGCTGGAATAAAGGCAGCTTGCTTTTAAATGCAGCACGGAGGCATCTTTGCATTGATAAGATTAGCAGCTGTTTGTACATAGGAGATGATGTGCTCACCCTGGGGCCTCACGTCCTCCCTCTGCAACTGTACCCACATTTATTTGCTTTTCTAACCAATCACTCCTGCTTCCATTTTTCTTCGATTCATTCAGTGTAAACTGAGTAACTCGTTTAACGACCAGGAGCTGAACTGAAGAATTTGGCTGATAACACCACGATGCCTTTTTAATTGAATCCTTTTCTCTGCAAAGCCCACAATAAATGCATCACCAGGCCGGTGATAAAAGCAGCTCTGAGCTGTGTAACCACTGTAAGATGATCACATAAGCACAGTTGGCCATCACTTGGGCTTTGTTATGCCTCAGTTGGGTTTATCTTGGAAATCAGTTTGGTATTGATGGCATAACTCATCAGCAGGATGCTAAACAGCCCCAAACTGCTTTGATTGCCACAGTGATACCGTGCTCCTGCAGAAAAAACAGCTCACAGAAAAGTAATCAACACCCAGATTTTTACCCAGCATGAGTACATTAAATTATACTCAATATTTAAATTCTATACAGCACTTAAATGTTTACAAATTTAAAAGTTTTTGGGAAGTTCCCTTCAAGGAAATTCTGGTTTGGTAATTTTTTTTTCCCCACTAATAACAATGCAGAGGGAAAGGGAGGAATGTTCTCAATTTTATGGTACAGTCTCTATGTCTAAATATGAGTTAAAATAATGATAGTCCTTGGGATTTAAAAAAATTAACATCTTCATAACATGGAGAGGCACAGAATGGAAAACATTTGATTAAGTGGATTTTCTGCATGAATTAATACTGACTTAATGGTGAACATGTTTGTTTATTTATTTTTTTTTACTACTTGCTGTTAGTTGTAGTAAACAGAACTCTGTGTGTGTGGCCCAGTTTTTTCTCCAAATACAAAGTATTTCTGTTTACCAAATGCAAAAACTGAACTCACACAATGGAACAGAGACAGGGCAAAGAATAGAAATTTGCACATGCAAATTGACCAGTTCTGCACGAATGGGCCAAAGGCCTCTGGAATAAATCTGTGAAAGTTGAACCCAGAGCAGGAAACTGCCAAAAGGTGAAAGAACAAGCAAAGTTTTTTCTTCTGCTCATTTCTGGTTTCTGTACCTGTCATTTCACAAAGCAGATTTTAAGGAGGGAGTCAATGGGAAGATCACTGCAAAGTTCAGTGGCCACATGGATAATTTATTCAGATTTTCATATAGACAGAAACTTGTATTTCTGCCCATGGATTTTATGGATCCTCCCTTTTCATAGCCACTGGATTGATAGCTGGATTTATCATTAAAGATTTACCTACACGGGCAGGGAAAGAGGATTAATTCCAATTTGAACACTTTGCTGCCACTGCTCTGAGCAGCTGGGGTTCAGCACTGCCAGGAAACAGCTGGGATTTCACCCTGGGTTTTGGGGGATTTCGTCCTTGGATTTTGAGGGGTTTCATCCTTGGGTTTGAGGGATTTCACCCCTGGGTTTGGAGGATTTCACCCCTGGGTTTGGAAGGGTTTCATCCTTGGGTTTTGAAGGATTTCACCCCTGAGTTTTGAGGGATTTCATCCCTGGGTTTTGAGGGCTTTCCCTCCAAATTCTGCACCCAGCCCATCCCAGGGGCTCAGAACCACCCCAAAGCTGAGCTCTGTCATGGCACAAACCTTCCCCACGTGGCTGATGGGGTCTCTCCATCTGCTGATTCCTTGGCTTTGTGCATCCTGAATAAATAAAAAAAAATGGGGCAATGAATTTATCAGGGGAAGGAGGAAGAAGTTACAATTTTGGTTAAACATGTTCCATGAATTTTTAGGAATTTGGTATTGGAAGGAGGGTATGATTTCACTGGGGGGCATCACTGTTAATTTGTGGTGCTGCCCAAAGGACAAATAAAAGGCAGGTGGGGTTTGCCTGGGTTTGATCCCATTTTGCCATGATCAATGTGCTGGACAGCACTCCTAAGGGAGTTTGGGATTTGGTGCAGAGGATTTATGGAGCTGTAGAAGTTGACCAAAAAAAAAAAACCAAAAAACCAAACAAAACCAACACAACAACAACAAACCCAACAAAAAAAACCCCTCAAAACTACAACAACAACAACAAAAAAAAAACAGAATAAAAAGAAAAGATGAAGAAGAAAAAGGAAAAAGATAGGTATAGATGCCCTTTACTCCATTGCACAGGCACATTGTACCACTGGAGTGGAATTTAAACTTAATTTAAACAAAAGCATTCTCTTCTCTCTACCTTATGCAGATGATTCCAGAAATCCATAGGAAAATCAGAGAGAGGACAAGGAGTGCCAGTCCCCTGGGACAAACACCTCCTGTGCTCTCATCCCAGGTATCCCTGAAAACACCTCCCTATTTTCCCTGTTTTCCTCAGACATTCCTTCCTTCATCTCCAGTTTCTCAATGGGTTCTACACTGAACATTCTCCCTTCCTGTCCCTTAGTTTCCCTTCCTGTGGAAGCCTGGAAAATTCTAGACTTGTTTGGCCCTGAGAAGTAGGCAGTGAAAACAAGCTCTGTTTGTTTCCACAGCAACAAAGATCAAAAATGAGGAAAAAGGCATCTCCTCACAGTTGGTGAGGTATTTGGGAGCTGAGGAATTCCTTGTCCACCTTTTCTCCCAGGGAGGATGGAATATCAGTCTCTGCTGTGAGTCTTAAGGGAAATTTAGGTTGGATATTAGGAAACAGCTTTTACTGCAAGAGTAATAAAGTACTTTATAAATACTTTATAACTTTATGATGAAGGAATTGTGTGCCCAGGGAGGTGGTGGAGTCACCATCCCTGGATGTGTTTAAAAAAGATTGGATGTGCCATGGGTGAGTGGAGGTGTTAGGGATGGGCTGGACTCGATGATCTTGGGGGTCTCTTCCAAACCTGCGACTGATTCTGTGATTGATTCTGTGATTGATTCTGTGATTTAGGGCTGTCAGAATGCAGACTGCACTCAGGCAGCACCCCCTGACCCCAGGGAGCTGTGGCACCTCTGCCATGCCCAGGACACCAGCACTGAGCCACCCTCGTGTGTCCCTTGGCCAGAGGATTTCCCTGCTGTGGCTCCAGAGCTCTGAATCCCCTCCTGACCCCAAAGGCGGCACAAATGGGAGCCACTGACACCACACTGAACTTTTAGGTCTGCCAGGCCACTCAGCAACTTATTAATGCTGCACCTTACGGAGGTCTGCACCCACCATCCCCTCCCAAGAGATTTGTCACACACAACCATTTAAATGTCACTGCAGCTGCCCCGGGAGGAGCTGGTGAAAGTTAGACCAGCTGTACATCCATTTTACTGGTTTTACCTTTCTTTTTTTCTGATCATCAGTCTGTCAAGGCTATCGAGATTTACATTTAAATGTAAAACTGGACTGTCCACCAAATAGCCTTTGAAGCTATTAGCTGTGAAAGATAATCAATTGGGAATGGGCCCCTGCAGAGCACTTTTCAAGCAGAGTCATCACCAAAAAGCAATTTTGCTGGCAGGCTTCTTTTTTTTTAAAGGAAAAAAATCATGAATATCCCCAGCCAATTAAAATTCTGTCAATGGCTAATCTCCATGATTTTACAACAAGAGCAAAATTTAACATTGTTAAGGTGAAGTGATTCACAGGATGAATCCTGAACTTTTTAGGAGGGACTAAGCAGCAAGGATTGGCAAATTTTAAATAATCCTCCAGCAATTTTATGTACTTTGAGATCGTGCCCAGAGACAAGGAAAAGTGCTGCTATTGAAGGTAATAAGTCTTACATCAGTCTTGTAAAATTTCAACCCAAGGTACATTTTTATCACCTCTTTAGCTTTACAACTCTAACATGGCATCTCACATTGCTGTTTTGTTCCAACTGTGTCACCGTTTGTAGTCCCTTCCCTTTATTAGAATAAAAAACGCATGTTTCACAAAGAACTTTAATCTATTAATTATGACTGCTATGCATTATGCAGCTGAGCTTTATGCATTCCTGTTCTTTCAAATTTTCCCCTGGGCCATCAGGAGATGTGACTATCTCCAGGATCCATCTGGGAATTTGCATCTGGCTCATCACTGAGGTATCCAAGTTATTCCCATCTCACCATATCCTTCTGAGGGCACCTTGTCCAGGTGGGGAATCCACAGCACAGCTCCAGTGCAGATACTGACAGGACTGATAGATAATACAC
Organism: Toxostoma redivivum; assembly: GCA_013397375.1. Classification (NCBI taxonomy): domain Eukaryota; kingdom Metazoa; phylum Chordata; class Aves; order Passeriformes; family Mimidae; genus Toxostoma; species Toxostoma redivivum. The sequence goes on from VXBI01005463.1 coordinate 80,327, forward strand.
TGATATTTCTGATAGAATAATGAATTATGGCCAGCACAGCAAGTGCAGACACACTTGGGGAGGAGGAAGCTGAGATCTGTGCTAGGAGAAGGTGTGGGGTGGATTTTTTCTTTCAGTCTGACATTCAGAAAGTCAAAAATACAAATACAAGCAGCAGGCAGAGGGAGGTGAGGGTTCAAGGCTGGTCTTGCTCTGCCTCTGCTGGCCCAGGGCTTGGGGAGCAAAATGATGGAAAATCCTCTGACAGCTCAGAGCAACAGGGACCAGGGCCAGCCTTTATTTCAAACACTGCCAGTACAGACAGCACAAAGATTTATCAGCTTTCCCTCACTCTGGAAGGCATCAGTGGGAAAGTCAAGCTGAAAACGTTGGAGGTTTCTCCAAGGCTTTTTCAGGTGTCTCACATCAGGTTTGATAAACTGGAAGATATCAATAACAGGTTGTTTCACCCAGCAGCACAAGAATGCAGAAATGCATCCTTGTGTCTTTAAAATAAAACCAAACCAAAACACACCAACCAAACAAAAATACCTCAAAATACTCTCCAGGCCCTCAGTTAATTATTTCCCAGATAATGTTCAACTTTTACCTACAAAATGCAGCCACTCACTAACCAAGAGCTTTCACTTTCAGAATTAAAGGTGAGTTTACACAAGGTCTGAATCGAGGAACTCCCAGACCTCTGTCAAAGCTGAATCTGCAGTCAATAATTCCATAATTCCTGCTTTCAGAGAGGCCAACACAGCTCCTGAGGCTCGTGGGATAATTTGGCTGATCCCAGGTTACAGAATTCAGTGGCACTCCAGCAGCAGAGCCTGAAGGTGAGCTTGTAAAAAACTCACCTCTGCTTTGCCAGGCTGCCTCTCCTTCCCTACAACATTGGGAAGCCTCTAAAGACAGCCCTGTAACCAAATCCTGGATGTTTTATGAGTCCTTCTCCATGTCAGCCACTGCCATAAAGACAAAGGCAGAACTGGATACCTGAGAGAGAGAAAAGAAAGCTTTTCCTGCCACAGACTTTTAATTCAGGCTGATACCTGAGACATCATTTCCTCAGGTCACTATAGAAACCTTTATCACCTCATGAAAGGTCATTGGGTAAGTGACAGGAGACATCAGTTTCTCCTAACAATATTGGTTTCTCTTCTTAAAATTTAAATAACAAGGCTAAAGATTTTCCAACTGGAGATGTAAAAAGCCATTAGGGTAGCCAGTCAATATTCCTGAAATTATAGGATAGAGATCTTGCCATTGAGGACACAGAAAATATTTTTGCAGTCAGCAGGGCAGCACAGTGTAAAAAGGATGACTGACTATATTTTGACTTCAAACACAAATAAATAAAGAATCAGAAATATAGAATAAAATAAAGGTATCTAAATTAAAAAAAAAAACAAGCCTTTCCCCAGTTCTTTGTATTGTAGAGAAAAATGTCTTGGCACGTCTCTGACATTTTAAACCCCACAACAGAAGGTACTTTCCAGTGCAGCCAGATGACAGCAGTAACAAACAGCTCATTCCCAAAATGACTGGGAAATATTTTGATTACAATTTTTTAATTGCAAGCCCCACATATATTCAAATGTTTGGTTTTCTCCCAGCTCCCAGAGGAGCCAGCTTTGGGCCAAGTTCTGCTCTTTTCAGGCCTCATCTGAGGTGAGGATTTGATCCCATCCACTCATCCCCTGTGCATGGGACAACCTGAGGCTGGTTTGGAGCAGGAATCTCCCACTTTGATGCAAATAACAGTTAAAGTTTTTATCAAAACCAAGTAAAAGATACAGCACCACTGATAAAATTTAATCCAGTGCTGTTCAAGCCTCACTGGGGACACTGAGCTGGGGCTCAACACAATTAAAGGTGTCCAAACACATTTTCCTTCAGATTTTTTTCCTGTTGTGTATTCCTGCCTCACAAAGCACGAGAGAAAAGCACATTTCAGCAGGTCTGGGGGAAGATCAGTTCATGTAGAACTGGGGCTGGCTTTAAAAAGCAGCATCAGAAAAAGCAACAAACCCCAAAGGGCTGGGAAAGCCCAAGAGCTGGGCTTGGAAATGCACTCAGGTTCTCCTCTGCAAACCTGCCCAGTTTAACCTCACATCTGTGAGCAGGCAGAAATTCATCCCCAGAGAGGAGGGAGCTGTGACCACCAAAAACTCACACCTGGGAGCCCACAGGCAAACTGGGGAAAGCCTGGGCAGAGAGCAGAGCCTGCCAGGCTCTGCTGGGATATCCAGATTTTCCCCTCCCCAGGGCTGTGCTGGGTGGGATATCCAGATTTTCCCTTCTCCAGGGCTGTGCTGGGATTGGATATCCAGATTTTCCCCTCCCCAGGGCTGTGCTGGGTGGGATATCCAGATTTTCCCTTC
>VXBI01005464.1:3375-277764 GCA_013397375.1 Toxostoma redivivum
TTTTTTTTTTCCTGGAAATACAGTCACAGAATGGTGGAGGTTGGAAGGGTGTACTGAACATAATCTTGTCCAAGCCTCTTGTCAAGCTTGGTCATTTAGAGTCAGTTGCACAGGACTCTGTCTAGACATTTTCTAAGTATCTCTGATGATGGAGATTTCACAACCCTTTTGGGCAACCTTAACCCAACTCAAACTTAGAATCTTGTTGCTCAAGCAGATCTTTGTTTGTGTCCTTCTGGATATATAAAGACAGAAAAGCCAAGTATTTATACCATGGTGTATTTAAGAAAAGCAATGTTTTTAGGAAGGCACACTTCAGCCAACTTCTTAAGGAGTCGACCTCATTTTAGCCTTCATCTCATTAAGTTGCATCCAGATCATTGCAGTCTTCATTGGCTGCTATTTCCTGTCTCTTAGCAAAGCTCAGTTTGTTTCATCATGCAGAGCGTTTTTAATAAGACATAATGCTTATAGTTTAGTACTACCAGTTCAGTCAGGTAGTTTTTAGATATAACATTAATTCATTTAGTATTTTGAAATATCTCCTATCTGGCTTAGAACTCAAATTTCAGTCACGTCATTGAGATAGTCAATATTGTAAAGCTTGTCGGATCGTTTTTTGTCAAAGCTGCTTGATGAGCACTAACTTACCCAAATCTGTATGTTTGTCACCTAATTATTTATCCTTTCATATCTTTACTGCAAATTTCCTTTATTTGACTCAAACTGCAGAAGATTTGTACTGTCATCTACAGAGATCCCTTAAAAATGAATGTTTGTATCCTCAAAATCCTCCTCAGTTCTTACTGAATTCTAAACATTTAGGTGCTTTATTTAAGCAAAATCCCTAACGAATTGAAGTATATGCTTCTAAGCCTTTAGAGAAACATTTAAATCCTATCATTGAACAACTTGAGAATTTTACATACTCAGTCCTATATTAATTTCTGTGAAATTATCCCTAAATGGGATAAAATATGTCAGAATGCACCTTTAGCATTAAAAAACATAAGCACCTTGCATTTAAACAAAGGACCTTTCTTTTCCAAGCCAGTCTTGAAAAATCCCCCATGGAGATGGAGAAACAAAGTGGAATACAAGGCTTCTAAGACTTCTTATTTGGAGAATTCTAATAATATTCTATAATATATTTTGGCATTATTATTATGGAATAATGAAAATAGAAGTTTGGCTTGGTTCTAGGTCAGGACAACAATGGGATGCTAAACACATAAGAGTTCAAGAAGGAGGAAGAGTTGTTTTTTCCTCAACCAGTCAGCTTGGTTAGTAATGAAAACAGCAGAATAGAGACAGTTGCACATGAAAGAAAGGCAAAGAAAATGTATGGGTTTTTAAATAAGAGAATAAACTTGATTAATTGCTCATGGAAAGTGCACTTCAAACAAACCAATCAATGGAAATTAAATGAAGAATAATGGAGTCCTGAAAAATGCAGATGTGGACATAATTTCACTTATGTTTTCATTTCCTTTTAGAGGTTATTGACTGAACACCTATTGGAAAGCAGAATGCCGTATTATCAAAAAGGTTTCTATGAATTTTTTGTTGTCTCGTGTTTTTTTTTTTTTTAGAAATGGAACTGAGAGTATCAATTGGTATTGAATTTTAAGAGAACTTTACATGTCTGATGTCAGTGGTTTTGATTTTCAAGTGATGATCTGTGTCTACTCATGAAATGAAAGAATATAAACGTCTAATTCTTGAAACAAGTAATTTTTTCTTTGAAGAATTCAGATTACGTCTTCACTTTGCTTCTCACCTCTGCCACCTTCAAGCCTGCTTTCTGTTCTGCAGTCCCTGTTGGTGGTAGAACTGCAGGTAGATTAAGTTTTTCAAAAGACTTGAAGATCATTTTACCATTTCACAGCAATTTCATCAGCTAAGAACCCTTCTTCCAGTTTTTAAATTTAGCATTTTGCATATAGCATTTGGCCTTTCTCATTGAAATGTTCTCCGGTCTGAGGCAGCCACCAGCAGAGTATCTTAAGAAAGCATCTTCCACCACCCCAGCTCCTATTACACAAATCTTATACAAGCTGCCTCTTTTACTCTGCATTGGGTAGTTAGAGAATGAATGTTGGAAATGAGATGGACTTTGGTGTTTTTTAGAGCTCTGCTTCCTTAGGACTAGCTGAAGACTCCCTATTCTAATCATGGGGCTGGTCAGCATCTCACTGCCCTGATGAAAGCCTCTGTTTTTTTTTACTGGCCACAGCAGTATGTGCATCTGAGTTCTAGTGCCTGCACACCTTGCTGACACACTGCAATATGTAAGTCACTCCCTCATCCCTTGAGTGGCTTCTGATTTTCAGGCCATACTCTTTCTGCAGTACTGGATATGTATAAAAGGGATGTGAGTTCTTCAGCCTTTTGCACCCCAAGGCTCTTTGTGGGACCACATCTTGCTTTCTTTGGGGCTCAGGACCTTGCTTTGGTTTTCAGCTCAGGATCTTTATTTAGTGAGGAGCTAAAGTTCTAAACAGGAATGAAGAATTTAAATATTTCCTGAATTTGATATGACAAATTAAAGGAGACTGTAAAATTGTTTATGACCAGATATTTCATTACTTGTGATGGTGTAAAATTTGTGGTCACTTTATCACACACACTAAATTTTCATATTTCTTGTTTCAATACACTTGTAGTCAAATATTGTCAAAATTACGTATTTAAAGGTTTTTGTTAGTCAGAGACAGGCTTAATGACATTCGTTTTTTTTTTTTCTTTTTTTGTACTTGATAACCACACGGTGTAAACATCAAGACTGCTTTCTCATTTGAATAGTAGGTAAATACAAACTGAAGAGTTTAGATTCTTTCAAGAAATAAATTATAAGCTATTTCTACACATTTAGAGGGAAATAATGAGTATTTCCTGGTACATTACTATTTTTTTTTTACAATATAACTGCGACCTCCTCCCCAGATGACTGGAACATGTAAATGGCTTAACAATTTTATGCATTTTGTATTACTCATTTAGCTAGAAATACACTGATATTGGGGACTTACTGTAACAGGGTTTTCTGGAAGTTTATCATGGAATAGGAGTTTGATATTGCAGTGGATAGGAACCTAACCATAAATGCAACATTGTCTCCTAGTAGAAGGAGTGTTTCATTGAATACCCTACCTGGTTTATTTGGGAACATCTTAAGTTTGGTTTCTATGGATATGGTACTGCTTTACTATTCTTCCCTTTTTCTTCTTTTTCTTCCCTTCTTTCTTTCTCCTCTCCTCTCCTCTCCTNAAAAGAGTGAGCAAACATACATATTGGGGTTTTTGCACACAGTTCTTGCTTTGCTTCTTCTGACTTCTGCCATGAAATCCTCATGAGCAAATTTCATGTTGTCCCATGGGATTAAGAACAGGAACAAAATAATCACATAGTGGGACTCACAGTAGAGTGATTTTCTGGAAGGGCTTATTTTCCTTAAATGCCACCAAAAACAGCTTTCAATTTTTTTCTTCTGAAATGTGTTTTGCTCAAAACACTAGGGAGAGAAGACATGAAAGATGGGTGCCTGTTCTTGTTAGTCAGACCATGGGAAGTGTGCTTTGCTTCTTTGCTTGCTTTCTAAGTGTGGGTATGCAGAGCATTTGGAAACAATGTTAATCTATAAAATGCTAGGCTAGCTTTAAATGTCCAGCTTTTCCTGCCTCCTGGAAATGGCCGTTGATTTCCCTACAGTTAACCCTCTCATTTTGAGTCAGTTGGTACCAATACTGTGAAATTTTAAATATGTCTGAATGTTAAAGAATGTTAAAGATATGAGTTCTCTAGAGCTGAGGATTCACCTTCTGCAAATGGCCGATTCTTTGAGTCATTAACCCCTTAACATTTCAGTCTCTCCATATGAGCTGCTTCATATGAGATGTAAATAAACCACATTTCCAGTTTTGATATTGGTAATAGTACTTTCATTGGTCATGGTATGTTTTCAGAGCCTGAATTAATGGTCAGAATTTAATTTGAAATAGTGAACTTAATGAAGTCCTTATTAAAATTTTTGAGTAGTGTTTTATTAACATACCGAATACTGTAGGTTGATGCTTAAAGATGTTTTCTATGTTAAAAATGCTTTTTTTATCTTGCTATGAAATATAGCATTTATTTTCTGTGAGGCAAAGTCATCTATAATTTGTTTTAATTTAAGAATACAAAGGCAGAGGAGAATGGTACTGCATTGGATCCCTGTGAAAAATGAACTGTATAGGCAGTTTTTCCAAGAGTGAGAGGGGAAGCAGGTTGTGACTCTGCCCCAGTAAGCCAGGCTGAGCCAGGAGTTGGTTAGATGGGGTTCTAGCCTTGCCTCATGGCACTGAGATGTTTATGTGTGTTGGTCTTCCACTTCACTTTTCTGACTTGTTTTGACTGTGATCTTTTGGCATAGGTAGCATGTAGAACAGGTGTCTTTTGTCACCTCGAGCTGAGTTTATGTCGAGGTATTGCCTTAAATGTATTTAATGTGTGAAATGGGATGAAAGATTCTACAGTAGCACATGAAAGTAATTTATTGGTGTGAATGTACTGTATAACTCTTGTAATGTAGTTTGTGTGTCTTTGAAGGAGATGGTGTGAGATAGGTGATAACTGAATAAGCTTTTGATTCTGAATGTTCCTCTTTGTTAAATAATGAAAAAATCAAACCTAATATTCTGTTCAACTTCGACTGTTAGAATTTCTTACCTGACTGGGGAGAGAGAGTACACATAAAGAAGAATATTTTATTTGATGCAGTTATAGTTACAGACTTTCAGTGCCTTTTAAAAGCAGTCTGAATTTTTGAGAATAAAAGCAGTGAGAATGTTTGCAGGACCGCAAATTTGCTTGCATTTTCTTCCCTGGAAATTAGTGGGAGTATAGATATTCACTTAAATTGTTTGGTTTATGTCTACTTAAATTATACATAGGAAAACTTAAAATTTCTGACAGTTTAAACTCAAAATTACTGTTCATGTTACTATGAGCATAAAACATCTTGTTGACAAGACATTAGCTTCTGAAATTTTTTACTTTAATTTAAATATTTCTTCTTCCACAGCTAAATTCTAGTTATGGGAAGTTCTTGGGAGCCAACATATACATGTATTACATGATTTTTGCATGGAAGCAGAAAGGAAAAAGTATATATGGCACTCAATAAGCATGTATTTAAGCATTGCACGTATATAATTTTCATGTTTGCATTTCACAGGAAAACAGGATACCTCTGCTGAAACTCTTCTGGGTCAGGAATCTGTAAACCCTACAAGTTACTCAAGCCAGCTAGAAGATTCTGGATGTGATGTCTGTAATGACTCTGCATTTGATTCTTTAGGCACAGCTTCAGATTTTCACCAATCTGAGCATAATGTCAGCACTTCTAAACATTGGTTGGAAAGACTTCCCCCACTGAATCTTGGTCATACCAGCAAGGAGAAATCTCTGACTGCTCCAGTGCATTTTTTGCAATGTTTGCTTGAAATAAGAAAACTGTCAGAAGGAGGAGTTCTTCAAGCAGACTTCTCAGAGCTTGAGAATGATTCTTTCACCTTATGCAATTCAGTGTCTCAGTTGCTTGATGGACTGACTGTTTTTTACAACAATCCTAAATTCCCAGCTCCAAGTTTCCTTACTGAAGGAGTATGTGTTTTGGTCAGTTTAATAACTGATACTAAATTATCTAATCATGTTTTGAAGAAGTGTTTCAAGAAGATGGAAGAATTTAAGAAAAATCTAATTCAAATTATTTTAAGAAATAGGAGTGTCAATAGGGTAAGTTTAAAACATTTTCCTTTTTTCATATCCCACTTCCATATACTGCAGTATTCTCCTGGTTTTATGCATTTTTAAAATGCCAGTTTATCTTACATTTTGATGAGTACTATCAGAGGTTTTTGTGATTGTTCTTTTCTGCAATATGGATAATAAATGCTCTGAAGCACTTGAAAAAGTTCTTGCTCATGTATGTAAGAAGTTCTAGCCTATTCCCAGGTACAGGACTTTAAAATAACTGATAAAAATGCAGTTTAAAGCAACTTTATAGAAAATATGAGGGAAAAATACATTGTTTTACTTGCTATATGGAGATAAACTCTAGATATTCATTCATATGTAATGAATTTTTATTCTTTCTTGAGCATCTAAATAAAATAGTTTGTTTGCTTCAGATATCCATCATTCTCTAGCTACTTGCAAATTTGTGTTTTAAAAATATATAAGCAAATGAGTGAAGAGTTCAAAAATTATGTCCCTGTCACAAAAAACAAATAGGACTGAATTGTATTTTGTTTGTATTCATCAGTTCCATGTATCATCTTGTAAGTTTCCTCATTCAACTGAAATATCCCTGGTCTGTCTTTACAAGATGCCCTACAGGTAATGAATTTCATGGCCTGTCAGGATTTTTGGTTTTCATTCTGGCTTTTAGAGTAACTTGGAACAGACACAATGGTGGTATTTTTTGACACTTAGATGTACCAGTTTAGTGTCCCCATGTAGGTAACTATGCTACCATTAGAGCAAATGAAGTTGTTATCCCTGTAATCCTTGGAGCCTAAAAAATGCTTACTGGGTACTAGGTCCCTATTTTAGGATAAATTCTAAAATTGCCTCGCTCAAAATGAGAGCCTGGACATCTGGTATGCCTGTGGATGGATGTACCCATTTGTCTTAATCGAAAATGAATCCAACTCACTGTGGAGTTAGTGTTTACCCCAGAACATGAACATCAAACAAATATTATTACAAATATTATTAATATTACCAAATTAAGAGGTCATTGGGTAAAAAGGATGTACCTGTATTTTTGGTTAGGAAGCATTCAGACTGAAATCTTTCCAGGACTAGAAACTTGTGTTTCTAGTACCAGAAGCATTTGCACTTTAGTGTCAGCATGGTGCAAGATGTAGTTTTTAATTAGAGGTGTCCCTGTGTTTTGAAAGGATGTGACCATACATTCCATTTGTATGGTGTCAGGAGTGGAGTTATAAAGGTGTGACTCCTTTTGCGTGTGTCTGTGATCACTGGAGACAAAAAGAAGTTTGAACAGTCCTTCATTAGGACTTCTTTATAATTGATGATGTCCAGTGTTTCCACCATTTCCCATCCTCTTCCTGAATGCGAAGTCAGTAAATAACTGAATTCAGGTTAAGTGTGGAAGAGCAATTCAGAGACGGATTTTCTGTTGATTGGAGGAATCTGGCAAAGTTTAAGTGAAAGGTGTCACATCTTAAATGGGAGAAAATACTCTGATTGATCTAGAATGTTTCAGGTCTGCAAAGTATTTTTATTAATCATTCAGGAGAGGTGGAGTACATCCACATAATTTGAAAGTGGCATATTTTCTCTAAATAACTTCACTAAAACAGATGGCTTTTTATGAGATGTGTTGCATCTTGCTTCCACTAAAATATTGACCTAAGTCATTACTACTGGCAGCCATTACTTCAATCTAACAGATTAGAAGAGTTTAAAAATTGTATAAATTACTAAGGGATAATCTTGGAGGTTTCCAGATTACAGATTTGGTTTTCTTTAAACTAAATTGAAAATGGAAATAAACATGTAGCATTCAGAATTAGTAGTGTAAATTGTATAACTAATTCTTCATGTGTTGTGTACCACACATAAAGTGCTCCCAGTGTATAAAGTGTTCCCAGGAACACTTTATACAGGTGATGATTGAAATATCAAGATTATAGGTTATAAAAAAACCTACCACTACTTAAAAAGCTGTCTTCTGGAAAGCATCACAAACTGTATGAATTTCAGTTGCAGGAAAATGCTTAAATCCCTCCAGCATAAAAATATTAAGATTTTTGTTGTATCTAACTTTACTGTGAAAAATCATTTGTATAGACAGCCATGCAGCAATGTAGTATTTGACAAAGGTTTTCCCTTTACCATCCTCATAGTTAAAACTGTCAGGAATTTTCAAGGACAAAGGGCTGTGAGAAACATCTTCAAAAAGCTCACAGAGAGATGTGGCTGTGGATTACACTTAATTAACTAATTACGTCTTCAAAAGCAATCTCAGTGTTTTTCAGAGCAAGTTAAATAACTTTAAATAATCTTTGAGAATTGGAGAAGGAATCATTATCTCTACCTTAGATGTAAAGAAAGAAAAACAGCAGCAGAATTACTTGCTGTAATTGTAGAGTCCTATTGTTTGAAATGTTTCTAATTATAAAGCATTGGAAGCTGTAAGAACCAGCAGAGATGTACTCAGAAATTTTTTCCTGGATTCAGTTGCCTAAAGCTGTGTGCTTTGGATACAGTCAATCTGACCTGAAACTCCAAACTGACATAAGTTTCAAAAGGAAAAAAAAAGTCTGTTAATTAAGGTATGTGACAGAAAATAAAAGGTAATTTTACATAAAATATTATTTATCAAAAAACTTAAAATAGCCTCTTGAATTTTTCATTTAAAAATGTTCTCCTTTACCTCTATGTTTGGAGAACAGCTCAGAAATATGAACACAGTTGTTAGAGACAAACTTTTGGAATAAACCTTCTGGAAATATCTCAAAAAAGGACCCTCAAGTCACAGCTGCTCAGGGTGAAGCATGAACATTCAGAGGTTCAACCATCTGTGCAAGGCCTGACTTTGCATCTTCTACTGGAACAGTTTTGTGTCCTGTATTGCTGCCACAGAAAAGCTTGTGTGGATCTTGTGTCTAAGTCTGGGATAGAGGAGCTGTTGCTTTCACGCAGCAAAATGTGTGACAGTCACTGCTGATCTGTGAAGGAAGCACTTTGTTCAGCACCAATTTTTGACTCCTCAACCCTGAGACCTTTGGGGCTTTGTAGGAGTGTGTATTGCCTTTCAGTTTGCAAATTGTTCATTTGTGTTGTGTCACTCCTCTGACATACTCTGCTATGTCAGCAGAATCACTGTTGTATTTCTGTAGGTTCCTTGCAAGTCCTGCTTTCAAGCAGACCAAAGTGTACTATAAAATTCTGTGAGATCATATTCAGTTGGCAAAGCCACTGTCTCTGGCTTTCAAATGGACTCTACTACCTGAAAAAACATGGGAAAACATTTCACATGGAAAACTCTGGTAGGAGCTATGGTATGTAATTACAGCCCCATTGGAGTAGAAACTTCAGAAAGGAAGGACTGGAACATTGCTTTTTGCTTAATCTATCTATATGGGATTTGACAATGTCTGTCTTCATCCACCTCCACACATACAACAAACGTAGGTTTCTCCTGCTCCTAGTTGCATCACTCACTCACTGGCACTGGGATGAGCCTGTTGACATTTGTATCTGTTGTCCAGAATGTATTTGAATAGGGGATCATTTCTCCTATATCAGAAAAATACAAGAGTTGGAGGCACTGGGGATTCCCAACTCCCTGTGCTGTTTAGAGTAGCATATGTGTTTTGTATTTCTGGTGAAGGTTTTGGACAGCTCATGGCAGTAGGGCACTTCAGAGATGACATCCTGGAGCTTGCCTGGAAGCCTCCTGTGGTGAATCTGGTTGGCTGTAGGTTCATAATTTATGGAGTTAGCTTTTAAAGTCAAATCTGTCTAACAGAAATTGTGACGCTTTATATGTGTCATTCATATCTTTTGTCTATACAGCTATGTGAAACTTTAAAACAGTTATTGTGATGGAATCCAGAGTCTCATTTATTACTTTGGAGATAGAAGAAAAATAGGTTTATCTTTACCCTCTTTCAGTGCCTGTTTCAGTTGTTACACAACTGAAAGCTGTCATGGCCAAGTACGTCACTGGGTGCTGCATTACATGGGATTTCTGTGGTGACATCCTTAGAGGTGTCACACCAGTTTGTCAGCACTGTAGACAATTCAGTTCACTGGTTGTACTTCTTTTAGGTGTAGTTGATACTGCAGTTCAGAGCCTAGCTAATGCATCCATTATTGGCCCAAAGATCCTGGCCTTCACCCTGGGTTTTTACAGAGATCTGTGTCTGTTTCTTCGACTTCATGTTTTACGGAGTTAACCAAAACACAAAGACACTGCTTTTGGGATTCTAACGTTGAGCTGTGTTGGACTCCTGTTCAACAAATACCTCATATCTCTGGCCCATCTCACTCATAATCTCTTTCAAACAAGACTTAGAAAGAAGAGGTATTTTCCAGTAGTCTGTTGTTGTTTGCTTCTTCTCATGCTGTGTTTAAAACATCATACTGACTTTGAAGATGGTGTTAAGTTATGAATTGCCACTCTAGTCAAACAAGACACATACAAAAAAAGGTTATGTGATACTTCCTTTTTTAAAACATTTTTCTTCTTCAGAAATTGGTTATCTTTAGGGTAGTTGTTTTGAAGTTACTAGCATTAACAGCATCTGGAGGGACACTGAGACATTAACATAGTTTTAGGAAGTTCTCTTACCCTGTTTGAGACTTTACTGCCCATTTCAATTTTCCTCTCATGTTTCATCTAAAAGCCCTTATGTAAAATTTTTGCCAGTGCTCAAAATACTGCCATTGACAATATTTAAAAGAAAAGGAAATACAGGAGTTCTGAGTATTAGTTTAATGCCTTTACTGAGTATTTGTATGAGAAAGAATCCATAATTCTTCATGAAAATTACAAGTTTTAAAAAAAGTAATGTATTGAAAAGCAGAAAGGGAAATGTTTAAATCTCAGTGGCAATTATATAATGAAATGTATATGTGTGCTTGTGCAGTTAAAACAGCATACATTCATCAGAATCATGGTTTTGAATATTTTCTTATCTAGGATATAATTTGTATGATTCATTAATGACTGAATTTTCCTGGAAGAGAGTAATCATAAACTTACTTTGATGCTTGAATATATGCTACAGTATGAATTTAATACATGCTGCAGCTAGTTGTGGGTGACAATAAATTTCCATAACTGTGTATAGGTTTGCAGTATCTTTTGTCAGCCATAGCCAAGATAGGACTTAACTCATCGCTCTGCAAGAGTCTTTCCTGCTTAGGGACAAATAAGATTTAAAAATAGTTATTCATGTTGTTTTCAAGTGTAAAACGACCAGGCTTCAGTTTTCCTAATTAATTGAGTCCCAAGGGGAGTACTAGGGGTACATTTTCATCAGCCAAAGGATTTTGCTTTTATAGGGGAAGAATACTTCATTTGTATGAATATTAAAACATGTTGCCTGGATTTTGAGGTCTAGTAAGAGTCAATGTTTGAATTTCTTGATTATTGAATTAAATTTTCTCAGCAATCTGTTGTCCTTATGTAGAGAGTTAAGTCAAATGGTAATCAAAATCCATTGTCTTGAAAATTACTGCTGTCTAAAGCAATCACCAAACTAACTGACCCTCATTTATTTCAGTAAAGTGGATCATAGAAGTAACTAGACAAGAATGAATGAAAGAAAATGTCCATCTTCCCCTCTAAGCCAGCCTCAGCTGATGCAGATCATACACTAAAGCTACAATTATGGAAGAATTAGAGGACAAAGTTAGCTTGTCCAGCAGATGCTGGGTGAGCTGAAGCTCCCCTTCAGGACAAGAGCCTATGAACTCAATGCCTCCTGCAGAAAGACTTTGTCAAAAGGCTCCTCTTGATCAGGGTCTGTAGTAGACCCCAGTCACAAGGTTCTCTTTGTTGCCTCAGTCTCTCATTCCTGCCCACAGGCTTTCAAGCTTTCCACACTCAATCCATCTCTGGATGCAGAGGGCAATCCCTCCACTTCTTCCTTCTGAACACTCTTTAGCCTTCAATAATCATGCTCTAATTGTGGGATTTGTCACACTGAGCTTCAGTAATGGCAACAAGGTTGTTGCTTTCTAGCAGCACAGTGGCTTCCATTCCTCCAGTTTTTGCCCATGCTGTGCGCATTGGTGTGAAGGCACCTCAGCTGAGTTGTCAGCCATGTCACCTTCCTGGAGGAACACCTGTTCATTCCTTTGAGACATTTTCCTCCCTGGAGTTTCCCTGTTGGCTTCTGTTGCCTCAAGATTCCCTGGCTCATGTCCCTAAGACTGCAAATGTGCTTCAGTGCGGCTAGCACATTTCAGAATCAGCAGCAGAGGATCCTCACTAGCACCCTATGGCTCTAATATTTGCATATCACCCCACGGCTTGCAGGGACAAGCCTGATACTGACAGCCTGCAGCAGTGAAGCCAATTGATGGTTCTAGTGGAGAATATTAGGTTAAGAAGAGTGGAGAAAAGCATGAACAAGATTATGAAAGAGGGGAAATTTAGGTATTAAGAAATTCTCTACTGTGAGGGCAGTAAGATACTGAAGCAGGTTGCCCTGAGAAGCTGGGGATGTGCTAAGCCTGGCAGTGTTCAAGGTGAGGCTGGATAAGCAGGGTGGTTGAGCAACCTGGTCTAATGGGAGATGTTTCTGCCCACAGCAGAGAGGGTTGGGAGTAGATGATCTTTAAAGTCCCTTCCAACCTTTACATTCCATGATTGTATGATTCTATGAAAGGGTAAGGGCAGAGTAAGGGATGTGGCCTACAGAGCAGAGTTGAAATAGTATGTATCAATTCTTGGGACTGATAGAAGAAGTATTGGCATATAAACAGGAAGAGAGAGATATGTGAGAACCATCAGTTAACAAAGGAAGCAATGCAAAGATAAGAGAAGGAGTGCTAATGTTTTCTGTATAAAAGTGAGCTTTTCAACTGGCATTGATGATTAGGAGTGGAAGTCAGGTTGGACTAAATGGGCAAGGGTAATGTGAAATCAAAGATGAAAGTAGGTTTTTTTTGTAACACCTCACAATTTAAGGATACCTGCAATAATTACTTGTCTGTCCTGTATTGCCAACTATGTCAGTTTATTAGGAAACAGCTGTTACCTGGGACAAAACCTGTAAATTAGCAAAACAGAAAGTAAGGTGCAGTTATCATAGTTGCATGGTGTAGGGAATCACGCAATTTCATGAAGGAATTAAACTCACAAATTTTAGATATCCACTATTAAATAAAACCTAACATGCTGATAAATTAGTTCTAAAAAACTAATTTGTAAATTTTTATGCTCTTTCCTGGGAAACAGGGCTTACAGGAATGTGCTGTCTGCTTTAGTTATCAGTCATTTCCTCTGTGAGTAACTTTTGATAGCCAGCTTGAAATCACTTGGAAAGAAGTGAAAGGTCATTAATACCTTCAAGTAGGCTTTAAAATCTGTAGCTGGGTGAAGGAGAGATCGAGTTAGTATGCCTGAGATAAGCTGAACATTGACATTATATATTCATTTTGGCAATGATGTGTCGACAATCCACACATCCTTCCCAGCTGCTGTCACAGCATTGCCCTCTCTTGCTCTGCATCCTGAATAACATGGGAAGACAGTAGGGCCTGGAGTGTGGGAGGAGGGCTAGGGAGAGGTGATGCAGAACCTGAACAGTGAACCAGGCTCCATTATTTCTGATTTCTAATGGTATATTTTTTACAATCTAATTTTCTGACTGCTTTTACCTGAGGATTCCAGAAATGCATTGGTTTTATTTCATCTGCAACATTAAATAAGCCCAAGGGATTAAAAGATTTCTGTTTCTTTTAACATTGGATAGATTTGAGAGCTGAAAATAAGCTTTTATCTTTAATGAAACTACATACTATTCGATTTTTTTTTAGTTTGAATGTTTCCAGAGTATAATTAGCTATACATCAGCATTGCTGTACAAAAAAAGTCTTACTTTTGTTTGCTATTTGCAGATTTATTGCTTATATGCTATAAATCTGTTCTGCATGCATTTAATGCCTACAGTCTATGAGCATTATTTTACCCTTCTTTGTTGTCTCTTATTTTCTTAAAATATTCTTATAGGAATGTAATAGATCCACCAAGATACAATGTAAAACCAATGTTTTTAATAAATCAGCAGGATTTTAAAAATCGGTATTAATATTTCTTAAATAGAATTATATTTTCTATAATATGTTACTGTGAAATATTTTAATTATAAGGATACATTTAATAAGGATATTTATTAAATATTAATAAATTTACCAGTGGGATTTTTCAGAGCCAATCATATCCGTATCTCAAGTACCCTAAGTGGCATCATTACAAAATACAGCATACCTATTTACTTCTCTTAGTAGAGACTAAGGCTTTAAATTTCAAGGTCTTCTGTTATCTAGTCCTCTAAAATTCCATACAGAAAATGACAACTCTTGCCAAACCATAAAAGGTACAGAAATTTTGTGAATGATCCTGTTTTAGTTAAATCTCAGCTGCTAGCATTAATAATTGCACAAAAAATTTCATTGCTTCATTATCTGTCAAAAAATTATATAAGCAAATAGAAGAGAGATTAAACAAGAACAACAATATTCATGTTTTACTGTAATCTTTGGGAGAGGTTACCTTGAAAAACTGCTCTGGATTGCCTGGTTTGCTTGCTCACCAAAGGCAAATTAGCAAGCGTACTCAATGTTATGCTCTGAAAATGCAGAACTGTAAATTTTTTATTTCTCCTTAATTTATTAAAAGAAATAAAATGAAAAATGTGCTGTTTTTTAAACCTTTTTTAAACATCGAGTTGGAGCAGTTGTACTGTTGGGAACATGGTGTGCTGTCAAGGCAGAACTATCCAGGTGTTACAAACTTGTTTCTTGTAGATACTGTGAAAGACACTTTAAAAATTGCAATTCCTAATTTATTTTTAGAAAGAGGAGTCATTGTTTTGTTTGAAAGGGTATATATTTCCTGTATATTTTAATTCACACATCCTCAAAGCATAGGTAGGTGCATACATTACATTATCCCTTCATATAATTTTAATTGTTCAGAAACCTATTTTTATCACATCTTCATTCATATTTCATATTTACAGACTCTTTGGTGTATACGTTGAGGAATGATTTTAATTACACAGGTTTTCAAAGCTGTGTACAATTTATTAATTCTTTTTAATAGGAGGAGTTTACTTTGTATCTCTGTCTGCATGCAGATTTGATTCTGAACTTGAGACTTGTGTGTCTTTTGTAGATGTCTTTTGATACTTTTTTTGGGATTACATGCAAAAGTGAGATGATTGAGGGCAAAGTTTTATTAAAGTTGGATTGTTCTGACTGTCCATAGGAGTCTTATGTTGGGCAGATGATAACCAAGCTGATCCAGCTCTTCAGCTGGAAGAGGCTGGTAAATAGGCAATGCATCAACTGCTAATCAGGCAGTCAAGCAAGAACTGTAAATGCAAAGCTACCTAATTAATGTGTTTTACAGCTAAAGATTTCAGTCCATCTTGCTGTCTGCTTACCTAGCCCAAAATTTGGTCAGTGACAATTTTCCAAGAGACAGTGTTTGAATACCATGGTAAAGTCAAGGTAAATGTTTCCTCTAAATAAAATCATGCTGATTGCTCCTGAACACCTTCCTGCCTTTTGTGTGTTTGGAAAAGTTTTCCGGCAGGATTCATCCAATGCAAACTTGTAAGTGGCAGGCAAGTATTTTTATTCATATATATGTGTGTGTGTGTGTGTATATATATATGTCTGCGTGTGTATACACATGTGAGTTGGCTGGAGGTATAATCTACATTGTTAATAGGGTGCAGTGATCTGTTTTGAGTGGTTAAGACATCATAGTTATTCTTAGGCATGCAAATTTGTGTAAGAATATCCTTTTATCAGTCAAAAATATTAATTGACAAAGAGTTACTGAATATTAATGTTGTAGGGGATATGCATTTATATAAAAATAAAAGCTAGAGTAATTGTATTTAATGTGTCTTACATCCTTTTTTCTTTGAAATGACTCTAGTATAGAAAAATCTACGTTGTAGAGCAGTATGCTTCATTACATAATAGCTATTTATTTCAATTTCAGAGAAGAAATCAGTGGGTGTTTTTTTTTTAGTAGAAGGAACTGTGGCAAAAAAATTACTGACATAATTCTCATGTAAGTCTACATCACTCCTCTTGTGGTTCAGGAGAAATGCTTTGTTAAAGAACCACGTGAAAGTGAATTGTTTGAATTTGAAAATACATACAGATATACAGTGTCTTCTATTAGCATTTAATCAAGTTTTGTCCTGATAACTGTATTGATAGAACACCCTAGTACAGCTCTCAGCTTACATGTTTGAATTTCAAAGAATTTGTTCATTTGTTTGTCCAGCTGTGAAAAGCAGAACTGTATGTGCAGGGTAGTCACCAATTTTCTATGTGAGGAGATGAGTATGATGACATGTAATGCTGAAAAGTGGCGTCCTGGGGAGTTCACACTTTTGAAGTTTGTTCATGTGACAGTTTCCTGTAGTTTTAATCTTGTGAGGATGGATGTCGATTTCTCGTAGATCTTATATGTCTGTAATCAATAGAATTTTAAACTCTAAAATTCTGAATTGGTCTTTTTTTCTTTAACATTTTAAAATATAAATCTCATTTCTACTTAAAGTAATCTTTTGGGATAAAAAAGATTGAGATGCATTTTGAAAGATTAAACTTACTGTTATTTCTCTTTAGTTTCAGGCACTGAATTCTGTATCACAAATGCTGGGTTTGCTAGGAAGAAACAACATACTAAGAAATTCTTTAATATCACTTCTCCTATCAGAAGTCCGTCAGTTTGCTGAGCAGTTGTTGCAGGCTCACCAGGTACTGTCATCTTTTCTTTTCAAGAAAGGCCAAAGAGTGCTGTTGGGTAGTGTTTTGGCTTTATTTATTTGTTTCTTAAAATGTTAAAAAAAAATCATTCTATAGAATGTTCAGATTTAAGGGCTCAGAAAATGCTAGGAGCTACCTTAAAAACAGCAAATTCAAAAAGAGAGGCATAAAGTAAGAGAAAATTCCATATGGGGAGGTAAAATTATCAGACTGGATAATAAATAGACTGTATAGGTTTTTAGATCATACTATATAATCTGCAAAATACTTGAAATGATGAGTGAGAAGACTTAGTGTAATGTATAAGTTGTTGACTGTGCAGGCAATACGTCTTTGGTATTCAGCTGAACACACAATACAACTTTGGTATTCTCTCTCTAGCTCATGTAAAACTGTAAAGTCAGCTGCTTTGTTTTATTTTGGAATTATATTTCATGCTTCACATTATTATTTCAAATTATTAATTTTCATGATGCGAAAGTTATCCAGCACATGCTATGGTATTTAGTTGGTTACAATGAGTAGGAGGTAAAGAGCAGAATAGAACTTTTGGTAAAATTTATTCTTAAATTAAATTTTTTCAGTAAACTGTAGAGGAAAGAGAGAGAGAGAATGGATGTTCCTTTAACATTTGAAAAAGAGATAAACGGAATAAATAGGGGTTTCATAGATTTTTCATGTATTTGTATGTATTGGTATGTATTTCATGCAAAATGTTCAACTTCATTTGGGATTGCAACTTGATTTTACACTATCCTAAAAAGCTTTCTATTTGGTGGAAAATAAATGTATTGATACATATAAAAAAATTCATCATGAATTTATTTTGCAATGATCTAATTTAACAAAAGGCTTAAATGTTGCTCAAGCAACATTTAATTTTATTTTTATCTCTAGGATATGATGTAGTAGTAAGTTTGGACTGTTGGAGAGGGAGCATGTAATTGCTAATCCAAATTTCTAGTATGTTTGAATCATATTCTGAAAATGCTAGTTTTAAACGAATTAGATAATGAGCTCTGTCTTATTTTAGGTCGCTGTTAGCATACCAGATTTATTGATGGCTACCAAAAGTCAACAGACTTTTAATAATTGTAAGGATAGGGAAGTGTGTAATTAAAAACAATAATCGTTTTTTTAAGTTTAAACAAGTTGTTAGTTTTTAACCTTATTAAATCTCACCTGTTTAACAGAATTAGTCATCTTTCTTTTCAGAGTTTTGCCAGTGGCAACACAGAAGTGCTTACAGTGATGTCAAGCTCATACTGAGCATTGTGCTATCCAGTTAGTTACTATGAAACTGCTTGATCTTGCCATACTGTAATTATTTTTATTGCTTTCATATTTGGTGAAGCCTCAGGAGCTGGACATCTGTTAGTTGTATTTGACACTCTCTAGGACTTTGAAAGCTGCAGTACATGTAGGGAAAGTAACTGAACTTCTGGTTTGCTTAGCTTGTGGTGAAGTCAGTGTTTTTAAAGTTCATGCATTCTTGTATTTAGTCCAAATAGATGTATTGTGTTAATTTTAAAACCCTCGTATATTCTGTATGTGATAATATTCTGGAAATACATCACAATAGGACTCTAATTCTGATATGTGAACCTGCTTCCAGATGTTTCTGAATTTGTGTAGCATGACTTCTGGTAGGTACAATTCTAAAAAAGGTATTTTTTCTTGTTTTATAATCAAATCTAATGGTACAGTATCAGTTTGAAATAAACAAAATGCCAGCTTATAAAGAAACCTCTTCATAAATACTTAAATTAGAGTTTGAAGAAAGATAATACTTCATGTAATCAAACTTCATTAGCTGACAAGCATCCTAATTGTGTTTTGTTACTTAAGCAAAACAACTGTTAATTGCAAAGAATATCTCCCATTTGAAACAATCAAATTAGAGACTGAATTATGATTAGAGGTGTGGAAATACATGAGGTTTGTTTTGCTTTGTATTTTGTTAGTTTTATTATTATTGGCAGATAGGAGAAATAAAGAATTATCTAAGGCATGTATCCAGGTTAGTTTGCAATTAACTTTTGAACATTTGATGGAAACCAGAAATTGAAAAAATAGCTTATTCATCCAAGCAAATTTCTGTTTTATTTTTTATAGTAATAATTTTTTTAAATTGAAGATGTTTCTCAACACTGATTTGGAATAAAAACAACATTCCTTTTAATTTTTCTAAATGAATCATCTAGATATCTCAACATTTCTGTTTTAACTTCCTCATTAAGACTTGAGCTAAGTTCCAAATAGTTTGTCAAATGCATGAATTCAGGAATATGCAACTCTATATTCCATCATGTCTTCAGTAGGAAATGTGCTCAGCTCAACCCTTGCAGTTATACATCTTTGATAAATATTGAAAATATTTTACTTTAGAATTCTGACTGATTTTAGAGAGTTTCTAACTGTGCCATCTTGGAACAAGCTTATCAGTCTATGACCCACAATTCTAAAGTGCTATCTGTGCCCCATGCTTTGCAAATTAAAAAAATCAGGTTGTCTATTGGAGAGTGTTTCTAATAAACTACAATAGAAAAGTAGTGAGATTACTCTGAATATTTTTATATTGTTGTCTAATTGTTTAAATCCTTTAATCCTACAATATGGCAATTTAATGTCAAATACGTGAATCATATGATTTTGTATACAGTATTTCCACATATTAATATGGAAACTAAAAGTAATTAAGGAGCATGTAAAACAATGTAGTTATCCTGATTTTCCACACAGTTGAGTTTTATGTTACTAAACTCTGAAGCAAGTTAGTAATTTGCTTTAATTCGTTTAAGTACTTCATCATGGACTCAAACCAAAGCTCCTACTTAGGTGCTTTGCTGCCACCAGCATGCTGAATTCTAGGCAAAAGCATATTAATATAAACTCAATTGGATCTCTTTATTTTTACAGATGTTATATATGGGCTTTTGAGTTTTATCTATAATAGGAACCTTTCATGCTTCATAAACACAATTTATAAGAATACTGTAATTGAACCTTAACTTACTATGAAATTGAAATTTTCTGATCCCCAGTTGGATTCCTACTGCAGAACAGATAGAATTGTAAGATACTAAGATTTCAGAATGGAAGATTTCAGATACTATGGAAGATGGATTATTTTTCAAATGTTAAGCTACTCTCATGATAGCAGATCTTCCTTTATGACAACTTTCAAAGACAGAGGGCCAGAAATGGAAAGCACATAGTGGTTTACTGAGTTTACTGCTCATTTCTAATGCCCCTGGTATTAATTCCAAGAATTCTGAAAAAGAAAATTAGAAACCAGAAACCAGATTTTGAAATAGGAAAGAAAGACATACTGTGAAGTTTTGGAAAGCTCTGTTATTCAGTAATTGCTGATGCATAGCTTGAATAGCATTACCCAAGTTTTATATCACATTACTTTCTCTATACCATTTTTACTTTTTAAAAAATAATTTTATCGCAAAATCTATACACTGAATAGCTGTTTGGGGTTTTGTAATCAAAACACCAAGTTATATGTAATTCTCAATATTATATGTAAGCATTATGTCCGAATTCAGATGTGGTTGCTGACTTCTCACCTGAAATGAATGACAGGACATAAAGGGTGAGATTAATCCTCTTTAGTTTAGGTGTATGTAGTAGACCTTGCTGTCTGTTTCTTGTAAGTCAACCAAGCAGCTAAAGATAAGTAAAAATTTGGCAACCTGAAGATAAATAGTCAGGCAAGACTTTGCTGAATGTTATATAAATTCTTGACAATTGAACTCATTACAACAAAACAGCTTCAAATCAAAAGAACCAAAGGAATTAGACATAAGGTGGGATTTGTCTCACTTGAATTCATTTTTCTATGATGTTGCCATCTGACTTTCTTACTTTAACTTTCCATTGTAATCAAGGGAGGGGAAAAGTAATTTCTTGTCCAACGTATGTTCTTGTACATAATTATGATAATTGGTCCTAGAGCAGTTTGCTTCTTTCTTCTGGCTATGAGAAAGGACATTTAAGTTGATAACATGAAATGCAGATATTTATGTTGTAAAATTCCAAAGTTACAGGATAAAAATCCTATAATATCTCTACAAAAATGTCTTTTTGGTTGATCTGGACAAGAGATATTATTTGAGGGAAGACCTGATCCTGCAGAACATTGTAACAGGTAGTCATGCAAAGCATACTTCTGTCTTTACACTGACAAACTTATGTAAGTGACATTACTAGATGTTTGGAACAAGTTATATTTTAATTACTGTAATGAATAAGTTAACTTAGTTACCAGGTGTCCAAATTTTATTAGTGTCTTCAAGAGGCTGGTGACTGATGATGATGGATGGTATAGGATATGTGGATTGGAGCTTCTTGTAAGATGAATTCAGTTACAGTGTGCCTGATGCATATGCCTCTAAACAGGAAGCCCCCTAAAACCTATGGTCTATCCAGGCAATGTATTGAGGCAGAAAAAGAGCCAAGGGGAATACAGAAGCACTATATCTGGAGATTTTCATTGCTGTTCACCACTGTGTAGCTAACAGTCATGTCACTGGAATGTCAAACTGCACAGGAACTTCTCTATATGGAAGCAAATGAAGGGCAATAGTGTTCCTGTGGCTGGAGGGCTGGTTTTTTATCTAGCTAGCCTGAAAATTAGAGACATTGTGAATGTCAAGTTGGACTAGCTCAGTCGGTAATCAGTTCATCAGGGAAAATGGAGTTTTTCTGTAGCTGAGTTCAGCTAGATGATCAAAAGGTTTAAAGTGCTGAGAGCTGAGCTATTAATGTCAGAGCTTGTCTTCATAAGCCTTTCTCCGTGTATCCATTCTGTATCCAATGGTTGCTGTGGGCAGGTGTGGTATGAACCACGTGCTTTATTCCAAAGGCAGGTGTGTCTGATGTGATGTAAAGAATTCTTCAGAAAAGCTCCTCTTTCCAAGAAGTTTACTTCATTTATGCAGTTTGTCTGATCTCTCCAAACATACGTTTATATACATGGCAATAAAGGTTTCTTATGGGTTTAAAAAAAAACAAAAAACAAAGCAAGCTATACTGTTTTTTCCCAACTATGGTAGAAAATGGCTAAAATAGTTAAGAAGAAAAAAATGACTGAAAATATTATGCAGCTAGAGAAGCTGAAGTCTACTGTTGTTTGAGGTATATTTGGCTTTTTATAATTTTTACTGTTGACTTTTACTGATACATCAGATTAATAATACTTCACAGAGGTAAGAAAAAAGAGATTGGTGTTATATGGACCTTATGAATATAATTTAACTTGCATTTGGACATCTGTTCATTCTTTTTAAGATGTTATTTCTGTCCTTGATATGCTTGCAAGCAGAGATTGTAGCATATATCAAATTGTGAATTGTTAAAGATGCTGCAAAATAGTGCTCTGAACAAATGTAATGTAATTTTTATTCCATGCAACTGCTGATCCTACTGATAAAAAAGGAAATAATGGATGGATAGAATAATTAGTGGATCTGCATTTTTTTTTCTTATATACCTAGTTTGAAAATACGGATTTGGGAACATGTAAATCTCTTCCCTGAAAGGCAGGAATGAAAAACTTGGTATATGCCAAATGAATGCCATACACCTGTGAAGTGTATACCTGCTTTTGCTGCATATGTCATCCCCCATTAGAGATTAGATTTTAAGATGCTTACATGTCAGACAGAACTGAAAAATGACAAATGGTTCATGCGGTTTTCTCTTACCTCTCATATTATCTTGAAATGATAGAATTAAGGAGAAAGGAGTTTAGAAGTGTTCCTTAAGAACTAAAATGTAGAAGGGCTTTGACTCGACTTAGGTGCTTGGCAAAATTGAGGATGACATGTAATCAGAAAACCTCTGGTGTGTTTGAGAACAGAAGCAGCAAATATCGATTACATGAGGAGAACTCTGTTGACCAGGGTATTATTATTCTTAATATTGGTGAATAATATCATTCATGGAAACATAATACTGGAGAAGGAAAAATGCTTAATTAAAGATACTGGAATATATTATATCTCAAAAAGTTACTAAGTAATATTTCTGATAATGTTCTTGTTTCAAACTGTGCACAAAATTCAGGCTTTAAAAAAACCAAAAAGCCAAAAAATGAAAAACTAAAAAATCCAAAAAGCCAAAACCCAACAAAACCAAAAATAACATGATTATAAATTAAATGAAATTACCTATTTGAATTTCTGATGCAGTTAAGCTTTCATTGCACCTTCTTTTTTAAAATGTGGGTTGATGCTGCTTTTGCTTCCTTATTCTTTTTCCTATTGCTTTCTTTACAGCTCATTTAGTTCTTTTGCATGCCTGAAAGCAGAACATGAATAAGGGCAAAGCATCAGGTTTTTGTGGCATGTGTGGTATACCTGCTAGTCTGGAAGACCATTTCATTTTTACTTAAGCCTGTGTCCTCAAATAGATCGTGTTAATGTTCCTTTTAAGCTCCCTTCCTCATTGAGCATTCCTGCATACAGACAATGATTTGCAAAATGGAATAATGTTACAGAAAATTGAGCACTGCTTCCTTAATGCTTTCTGGGTATTGCAGCTGTCTATGTGAATAGCATATATACCATATGTGCTTTTAAAAGTTCTCTTTCCAGGAAAAGTAACAGATTTTGTTACAGATTTACCTTTGGCTTTTGGAGAATTGTTTAACATCTTCATTATGCATGCTTTTAACACAGTTTCACTAAATGCTTTTTTGGGATATGTTATAAATGCACTGTTCCTCTGTCAGTGGCTTTTGCAGTCTATTTGCTACTTTAGTATTCCACATCTTCATAAAATGGAAAAGTAAAGAGTTGTAGTCCTAGAATTTCTAGCTGGTAAAATGACTTTTTTGTTTAAAGAGTAACTACAGCTTATGCTTAAAACTCTCTTTAAGACCTTAGATAAATATAGTAAAATGTAAATGGAAACTACAGCATTATAGAGGATACTAGTGTAAAATCATAACTTCATCTTTCTTTCAAACACTCTTTTCATTTTACAGAACACATCAATATCTTGGATTTCTTAGCTTTGCACACACATCTCTCTAAACATGTGTGACGGGTCTGTACATAGTGATTTAGAACATCAACTTGCCCCCTTGGAAGCTCCTTTTTTGGTTTCATTTGGTTTTGCTAAAAATACATTTAAATCTGTGTTTATCTACCTATAGAGCTTATGCATAACCATCACTGTTTTAAAGACCAGGAAGATTAACTGATGTTTCTTTGGTGCTTTCTAAAATGTTCAAGTGCTGCCGCAACAGTCAGAAGGAGCTGCTGTCCCATTTGGCTCTGAAACAAGCAGAATTTGTCTCTCATGGATTTAACTGATGCAGAACTTATTAACAGAGTGGGTTTATATCTGGGATGAAAAGTATTAGTTGCAGAGAGTTTGCTTTGTAGCTAAGATTGGAATAATGGTTTGCATGACTAAGACATGTGGCTGGTTCCATAGCATATTTTAAACTTAGTGTATATTTTGGGTGACAGTACTCTCCCTGGTTGGTTAAGGCTTGATCTGAGAGGACAGCAAACCACCATTAATTCTGTGGCCAGAGGGGAAAGTGCATTTTACAGCTGGTTTCAGCAGCGCCATCAGTAGCATTCATTGCTATATTGACAGCATTTCTGGTCTAGATTTAATTTAGGGAGATAGGTTGGGATGAGCTAAAGCTGAACATCTTTATTGAAGGTATCAGAGATAGATTTAAGGTTGTTTTGCTGAGGTCTTAGGGATCTGGGCTTCAGTTTTAGGTAGGCACTGATGATACAGCCTCAGTCCACAACTGATTGTATTGATGGGCCTGACTAAGTGTAGCTGATGTATTGGTGGGCCTGAGTAAGTGTCAGAGTGATTTTATTGGGACTCATAGGAGATATGGGAATGGGATACTGGACTAGGTTTGTGGTGAGGGAGAAAGAGACCAGCAGCTAAATGTGTTTAGATCTGCATGTTAATTGGATCAGTTGCTGGATTGGTGTAAGGCTTGGATGTCCAGGATTTGCATAGCAGAGGAACATTTTGCTGAAGTTGGAGATAATCCTCAAAGAAGCTCAAGTGCTCTCAGGCAGGATATATTATTTCTATGGCTTGATTAGATTAAGGGTTGAGACATTGCTGGTTGCAGTCTTGAACTTGTATGAGATGCAGGTAACCAGATATCTCTGCTGAGTTGAACCACAATTGTCAATGCACACTTGCACACCTATACTATTACAGAAGAATTTATGGCAACACAATTTGTATTGCATATCTTGTAGAATTATTTCTTTTCTGCTGAAGTATATCTTTGAAGTGCATGTAGCACCAACATTACAGAATAAAAAGTTTTAGAAAATAACCTTATTGAATCCACTCCAGTTTAGCTTCCTGTTATATAAGAATGGATTATTTTCACTTGATTCCAATAACAATTCACATAGGGAGAAGTCAAATGCATAGAGCAGAAAAATTAGAAAAGTAGAAGACAAATACGTGTTTGTTTTTCCTTTCTCATAGGCAATGACATCCCAGGTTGCATGATTATAGTGCAGACTTTGAAGATACAGGTTTTACGTTTTGAATTTCTTGGCATCTGTCATTCCTGGAATTGAGTTGGCAAAGCCCAATTAAACCTCTGGGTGTATTGTCTTGAAACAAGATCGTTTGGGCTCTGTTTCATCTTTATAATTAATTCTTTCATTAAAAGTTAGTACTAGTGTCTCTTGAGTTTTCAGATTATTAAACTTCTAGCTGAACTTGCAGTTTTCAAGAACTCTTTGTGGAGCCTTATCATTTAATCAAAGCTCTTTTACTAAGCCTCAGCTACAACTTTAATACAGAATACTATAGCAGATTGTATATGATAAATAGGAGACAGTGGAATAACAGAGTTAAAAATTTAAGTATTATTTCTTCCTATTGGAATTAGTTATAAAAAAACTTAGAGTAACTGAATAAGTCAACAATTTTGAGTTCTTCCTACACAATTTGATTATTTTAACTATGATTCTTCCTGTTGATTAATTTAAACAGAGTGAATTCACTGAATGGTCATCAAAGCATGGAATGAAAAGGGTTGGAAACAACATCTGGAAATTATCTAGTATAACAACCTGCTCAAAGCATTTTTCGCACTTCCATTTGCAGCAACTCAGGTTTTCTTTTGGCCAGTTTCTCCAGCCTTTTGAGATCATTTGGAATGGTAGCACAATCCTCTGGTGTGGTGTTACTTCTGCTGTTGTATCGTCTCTAAACCTGCTGCGTTTGATGAATTTTTTAGAAGTGAGATTATAGTTGCAAATTAGTTGATTTCCTGAAAGAAAAGATGTTAAGTCATACAGAGACAAGTAATTTTCTACCTATGAAGGAGGAATACTGTTCAGGAAAGCTTATAGGAGCTGCAGTTACACTCTAGGAGTTACAAACTAGTAAAGATAATAATTATCAGTTTATGGAAACGTAAGGTGGATATTGAGACATGCTCTGAAACTCCTTATTTTTCTTGAACATCCTGTAGAGAAAATCTTTCATATACTTAAGAAACCACATAACCCACTAAATTAGCCCTTAGCCTTACAGGGCTGAAAGGTATTTCAGAGGGACCTTGAATAACAGCTAGAACTAATTATATTTAAGTATATTCCATATCTTTTCTCTTGTTATTTTAAAATTATTTTAATGAGGGAAGCAGTTTCAAGGAAAGCAACACATCAGCTTCTTTATCTGTTTAATTTAGAACTTGCCTGATTTCAAGAAGAGTCTTGAATAACTTCAGCAGGCTAGCAAAATTATTTATCTAGAAACCGTAGTACTTGGATCTTTTAGGAGCTGTTTTGTTTTTCATCTGGATATGTAGTTTAGTTGTGAACTGTGCAGCTTCTATGGTAAGATTGATGAACCTTTCTTTGTGTCCTCTCATGTCAAAGAACATACATTCTTCTTGCTTCTGGGGGAGATAAAGTGCTGCTGTTTAGGCCATGCAGAGGGAACAAGTAGATGACCAAGGATTACTGAGAACTCAAATTACATCTAGAGCAGTGCTTGCCAGGAGCAAGAGCCATCAACATGGTGATCCTTCACTGTGATTAACCTCTCTTCTGTATCCATCTAGATATTGTCTACTGCTATTGTGTTACTGCTAGGTTTTTGATGTTATCACGGCTCTCTTCCAGCCACCTAAATCCCAGCACAATTACTTTCGTTTTACTTCTCAGACCTGATTGCATACCAAACCTTGTATGTCTTTCACAGACTTTTAGTTCCAGAGTAGCCAAGAGACAGTAATACCAGAAGTCTGGGGCTGAAGAGGACAAGGCATTTTTAAGCTTGAAAACTCCTTCTCACTGAAAATAAGAAGTAATTCTAGATAATTGGTATGTTTTTCTCAAAAGTAAATGGTGTATAATTCCAGTTGATATTTCCAATATTGATAGCAAAATTAGGCTAGTGCGTTGTGCTTCTGTCAGATTGTATTGTTGAAAGACATTATTGTACCATCTGCTGAAAACAGAATAAATTTTCAGGTATAATGTGAAAAGAATATTTTTCTCTTTCAGAAGCAAGACAAAAGAATCAATTCTCACACAATAAAATTCACCCACAATGTAGATCAGGTAAATGATAGTGTTTTCCTAAGAGCTTTTTTTCAGTTTGTAAATTTTGGAAGATGTTTACCATTCAGAATGAAACTTTTTTTTCTGTAGATTTCTTTCTCAGGCCATTTTTATATGTGGAGAGGAAGACATTATTGTCCACAGTTTTCACAGAAGCCAGCATGGTTTTTGCTTTGAATTTTTGCATATCTGTGTAATAGCAGGCATTGTAAAATCATGTCCTAGAGAGCCAAGAATGGATTAGCAGGTACATTGAAAACATTCTTTCTTAAAAGTAGGAAAGCATTACCTCATTCTAAAAGCATTTATGAAGTTAAAGTAATATTTGTGGTATGTGTGGGATTATAGCAATGATTATCATAAAGAAAAGAAAGTATTAATTCTGTATTCAGAGCAGAGACTGAATACCACACATTTCATGCCCATGCATATAACAAGAACAGAAAAAATACTGAATAATATTTCTTCTAATTGAGTATCATCCGTTCTCTATAGTAACAGAAGCAAGAACCATGACAAACCAAAAAAAAACCCCAAATCACAGCCAAACACCTGTAGCCATAAAAGAAACAAATTCAGCTTGTAGTGTCATTATATGGATTTAAAATTGCCATTCCTAGTAAAAAAAGGGAGCTAGTAGTACATTAGGAAACCATATAAAATAAATTAGATCATTATTTGCAATATTAAAGAACACAGTGAACCATAGACCTTAATTTCCTCAATGTTTCATAATTCTGCTAGTGAATGCTTTGGCCAACCTTTGGAATGTGTCCCACTAGTTTATTATGCATGGTGGTTGCTCAAGAACTGCTCAACACTACTTAGCTTGAAAGAAGAATCTACTTAAATTTGAGTGTCTGAATTTAATTAATTAGATGTCTGTACCTATGTTTTTGTAAGGCAGGAGCTGATTCTAGTCTGTGGGTTATTTAAGATTCAGTTTTCCATGGTCATGGGTTCTTAAAAATTAAATATTGTGCAAAAGACGGCTCTTTCTAAACTGTACCCATCTGTTTGTCTGGAGTTTAGGTACCACTGTAGAAAAAGTAGAGGAAATTAACTTTCAGGGAAAGAAATTCTCCTTATACATGATTTTGAGAGTCACATGGGAATTAAACTGCTTACAGAGTTATCTTTTTTATGGAATAATATTTCGCTATTTCCTATACAGCATTACTAATCACCTTTAACGTGTAACTTTTGAAATAATGGAAAAATTATGAATATATTTCCCAAAATTAATCTGTGTTCTACAGATAGTGTTGCTAAATAGGCCAAGCAGTAAAAGGTGCTTTGTGGTGAGAACTGTGAAATCTTGCCCAATATTCATTATAACTGTAATGTAATGTTCATTATGATTGTGCTAGCATATAACTAGGCGCATATGATATTTGAGGAAGAGTTGATCAAAGTGTCAAATTCTGAAAATTCTGATTGCTAAAAAAAAAAATTATTGGTTAGTTTGTCGCTGGGGTTTGTTTTTAAAGTTTGCATCTATTTAAAAATAAGATAAATCATAGAATAGGGCATTTCCATCTTTTGTAAGTAGTCTTTATGGGATTTGTGTGCATATTTGATGTGTTTAAGAGATATTGTTGACAAAATGTCAGTTTCCATAAAATAATCTGGAAAAAGAGAGGACTGAGGGGGAAGAGAAGTAGTAATTGTCTCCCAGAACATGAAAAGTTGTTATTCAGGAGCAATCCTTTTGTGTACTGTAGTAAACAAGAAGAAACGTACTTGGTGATCAAGGTTAGATGTCAAACTTATTGAAATACTAAAATGCGTTCATGATGAGCATCTTTTGGAGTTGACATAAGTATACTTGAATCTGTCTTAGGGTCAGAGGTCAGAGGTGAGATTAAACATTTCAGCACCCTTTCAGCCATATATCTGAACTATTAAACTCTTATTTATGTATTATATTAACATTAATAATTATGGTCAAAATTTTCACAAAGGGGGACAGGACGCAAAACTACACTGCAGATTCCCCCTGCTTCTGGGTTCTAGAAAGAATTGAAATTGAAATTGAATTATTCTAACTAAGAATGTGAATGATAGTTTTGAGGAGATTGGTATAATAACAATGTAGTAAATAATGCTAGTAGGTCAGAAAATTTACAAAATTTGACTAATTTTTAAAAATTACTAACACATCCCACAGTCAGGATTTAAAATTGCAGGAGGTTAAAACTCTCTTCTTCAGGCAGCAATAAAAATTCAGGATGTAGATTAGATGTGTCCTGGCAGGCATGTTAAACAGGTAATTTTTGCGCAAAAGTGACTGGTTTGCATCAGAGGAAACCTTTTGGAGATTTCATATTTGGAGTCCTGTGAATTCTGTGTTTCTCAGACAGATTACTTCTGATATCCCTACTTATATTCAGTATTCACCTGTGAATAATATAAATTATCTCTAAAGATGGAGGAAAAGGTAATCTTAAGAGAGGGTTTGGAAACTGGGGGGAAAACGTCGCTGAAGACTGGACTGCACCACTTAGAGAGCTGTGCACAGTTACACATAAGGGTCTGAGTAATGAGTAGATTACAGCTGTGTTCACTTGAATAGCATTCCGAAGAATATTAACTGTTCTGAGTTGTTTTATGCTAATGACAAAATTAATTATACTCAAGAACCCTTTTTCTCATTTTTGAATATGTCTATTTATTATAAGAGCTGTTCTTCAAAATGTATTTTAGCATACATTTCAATTTCAGAACCTACTTTTTAACTTCCTTGAAAAATGTTTTCAATTCATTTGAAAGTTAAATTTTATTATTGATTCATGGATTCTGAGGTCAGAGGGAGTCATTTAGTCCAAACACCTTTCTATACAGGAAATAGATTTTTCCAGATGCTGAATTTAAGCATGTGTTATTAATGCATCAAAGCTGAAAGCTGTTTATTGTTTACAATTATTATTGTCCTCATTCTTTAATAAGAGCTTATGAGTTTTGGCTTTCTCTATCTGAATTTTATTGCCTAAAATTAAGTAACAGTTAATAAAAAGCCAAAACAAAATAAAACCCAACAAAAATTCCTGATCAAGATTGACAGAATATGTTGAAATAGTATTACAGCTGCATGAAGTTATATAGGGCTATATATATAAAAATTATATGGTAAGTTAGAGGATTTATGAAGGAAGTGTAGGCAATTGTCCAACCAGGTTTATATTGAATTAACACAAATCATTAATATTGACTAAATATTGTTCTGTTTTCTTATGTATTATCTATTTGTTAAAACATTTATTTGAGGAAGAAATCCATCTGTGGAAAACTAAGTTTTTCCTAGAACTCATGTTCTGATAGTAATTCTGAATACTATTAAATTCAAACTTCAAAGACTACATCCAGAGCCTGTTGCAATCACTAGAGGACTCCGTTTTTCAGTCAAATTGCATTAAATGTTTGGATTTATACTATGATAACATTATATAGTTTCTGAGTTTGGGTACTCTTGAAATAATAGAATTAAGAATTAATTCTAATTAATAGAATTAATTCTAATGCTTAGAATTAGTAATATTTAAGACAAGATTTAAGAATTTCTTCAAGTAAGTGAAGATAGATTCTATTTAGAATCTATCTAGAATCCTTCTATATGGAAAGATTCTATAAATCCTTCCTAGTGATTTATAATTTTTGCTTCTTCTTCTTCACCCTTAATTTGTATCACTAATATTTATTTTGGCTTTATGTAAGACATGATTTTATTATTTTTTTGTTGTTTATGAAACAAACTCCTACCTAATGTTACCTGTACTTATCAGTGATATCTGGTCTGGTTGTCTCTTCTACATAATTCTCTAAAACACAATTCTCTCCTGTCTCCTCATTCATAAAATGTACCACATTTAACAAACGTGAAGCATTCTATTTACATTTTCAAACTTTGTATCATCACTTTTGTTATGATTCCCATAAGAAAGCATCAGTTACAGTAATATGTATTCAGTATCAAACACAAATGTCTGGTTTAAAGAGAAATCTTTATAGTGTAAGATATCTATACTACTTTATGATTGCTTTCATGCCATCCACATTTTTCTTCTCTTACTGCTCTTGTTTGAACAGTTTTAAACTTCAGTGTAAGATATTCAAAGAAATTAAGTAGAGATTTTGAGGGGTTATCAGGACACAAAGAAAAGGGTATTTGAGATTGCTCCAGAAATTCAGTCTTATTGATTCTTAACATTGTTGGAATGGGGAAGAAATTTTTTGGTTTTAACCCAACCCTCAGAAAGATATATCCAAAATAAGATGTACTAAACATAGAAGAGTTCATAGCACAGTTGCCATGGCAAAGCTGTTCTTTCCATGACAGGGGAAGTAACTGGAAGGGCTCCTGCTTTTCCATGTGACCCTGGTAGCCCATCAGTCTCTGGTGCTGAGGGACAGCAGCCGGGAGAGCTGCTGCCAAGCCGAAGAGCAGCAGTTCTCCCTTTCCAGCCAAAGGATCATTTGCTGACTTGGCACCCTGGCATGTTTCATCATCCCGAGCTGCTTCCTGATTGATTCTCCTGCTTGAAAAGTGAAAGAGGAACCAATGCAGGGCATTTTAAATATCTTTGCTGGCAGCTTTAAAGACACTTTATTCTGACTGTTGCAGATATGAGAAATTCTGTCAGAATAGCAGCATGCAATATTTTTTTTAACTCTACATGCAGCACCACCACCTCTCTAGCCAAAAGATCTCAAATTTCTGCTGGTTGTATTGTCTTTAAAGATGCATTCCTCATGACCACCTTTTCTTCAAATAACCAGTTCAGTGTTAGGAAACACTGTGACTTTATTCTTCCACCTTAATCAGTATCCATTTGCAGATTTCAGTTCTCTGCGAGCAACTGAGTGCAGTTCATGTGTGCAGAAATGATAGCTCCCTATGAATTTCTGCACATACAGGAACTGGAACAAAATAAACATGGCAAATTTTGTTGTAATCTGTGCACAAGGTACCAGTTGTGATTTTTTTAATTGCAATTGACTCAGCAGGAGACAGACTTCTGGAATTTCACTGACAAAGATAACATGCCTGTAGCCATTTGATCAGTAATATCTTACTTGTAAATTTCCTTCCTATGCGAAATTCCAAATTCCAAAGAAGACTTTAAAAAAGTAATAAAAATGTCTAAAGCTGTGTCTAAAATACCAATTTATTCCTAAAGAACCTGTTTCTCCAATGGGAATTTAAGAGACACAGGATTTTCAGTCGAATGCATCATATGAAATACAAAGACTTTCAGAAATTTTGTAGCTATCAGTGTAGTTATGAAATTAAGTTGACAGTGCAGCCGGTGGACTTTTTATGGATTTAATTATATTGAAATTGAGGCATCTTGATTTAATTGCCCTTATGGTATGTTGAGGGTCTGCAGGCGCAGCAATGGACAATTCTCTTATCCAATCGTAATTGTTTCTATCGTTGACAAAAGATTTTTTCTCCCAAGGTCTGAACAGTTAAATGTAAAAGTATTTGCATGTAAAAAACAAACTCAGAAGCAGAACTCCAGTTTCAGTTGACATATTTCTAACAAGACCTTCAGGGCTTTGTTTCTGTAGGGAAATATTAGCAATTAATGTGAAATTCAGTAAGTGCACATCTGTTTGCTAAGCTAATAAATAAAACATAGATGGGTTATATTAGTTGCCAATTGTATCCAGAAGCATAAGCAGTGAACTGTGCTACTTGATACTTAAAATAAATTGGCATCTTACAAATACTGTTTGAGAAATAATTATGGTCCCTGAAATGATTAGCCATAATAATAAATTTTATTTTTCCACTTCTTCATGCTATTTTAAAATTAATTAACTATATAGAAGTAAAATTATGTTTTTGTAATTTAATCAAATATCTATTAGTGCCAAGAAATTTCTGGGGTGGAAGAAAGGTCTTCTTCCTTTGATATTCTTTATTTGCAGTCCAAACCATGAAATACTATGTTTGTATTGAACATAGCGCTTTTTACACTAGAAAATTTGTCCTTTCATAACATTCAGTGTGAATGTAGGGGCCAGAATTGTGTTCCAGTCAATTCATAACTGTACTAGAATAAGGGAAATTTCCTAGCAGACACGCCCCACTGAATTTTTGGCAAATGCATTGTTCTGTTGAAACAGATATTCCAAGCAGTGATCTAGGATTAATATACAAGTTTGATGTTCTAATGTGGATTTTGAGATATATTCATTGTGAGAAATACTGCAAAAGTGCTCTAGGAAGCATTTGAGAGCATCTCTTAATGAAGTCTTGGTTGTTGCAGTTGATTTTTCATTTTGTCCAGTTTTTTAGTTCCATCCACACTATCATATAGAATAGAAATATCCTTTTCTTCTTCCACTTCAGGATGGACTGGACTATTTCTGATTGGAGTTTTTTTCATAACTGCTTATTTTCTTATTTGCATTTAGTAGGTATCTTTCTTTTTGTCTGTGGTTTTACTTTTATTCGTGACATCTTTTAAAATTCTTTTTTTGGTTTGGTTTTTCTGTTGTGGTTGTTTTGTTTGGTTGTTCAATTAGGGTTTTATACTCCAGCACTCAATGACATTCTAATATTCTTTTAGCTTCTCTCATAAATTACTTGCATGACAATATTTACCTTACCTTCAGTGCCACTTGTTCTACTTCCTACATATAGATTATTTAACATTTTATCAGTGCTTTCACATTTTCTTTTAATAGATTCACTTTTACATGAGTGTGCTTTTCCATTTCAATGTTGATACTTGGAAATTCAGCTGTTGTACCAGCAACTTACACAGAAAAAAAGCGACTTCTGTAGTTTCTCATCTTTAAGATAAAGTTATGTATATTTCTGAAAGACAATTGTATTCAATTTCTGGGAACTTTCAGATCAAGCAGTGAGGTCTTTGTGGTCTTTTCTTGATTTAAAAGGCAGGCTATGTAAAAACTTAATAATATATTATTTAATACTTTCAGATATTTTCAGATTTAAGAACTTGGAATTATTTTTTGATTCAGGCAGAATTACTTCTCTGGGTTTTTTTTGTGTTTCTTTGCTGTAAGAACTTTAAGTAAAATATTTGTTCAGAAAAATACGAATTTTTAAATTCAGTTTGGTTTTACCTCCTCTTTCCAGTTCTTCAAAGGCAGTTGTGCTATAGAAATACCAATGAATGGGTATTAATTTCAAATTAAGGCTATGTCTTATGTCATAAGATGTGAGTACAGCAAATATAAAGCCTTTGAGAATTGATTTCTAAGTAAGCAAGGATTTTTTTTACCTTTTTTTTTCTTATTCTATGGACTGTGTAAAATTTCAGCCTTTACAGTCTGATACACAGAAAAATAGAAACAATAACGCATGTTACAAACATAAGGAAACGCTACACATAATGCACAACCAAGCTCTGTCTGTTGTAAATTCTAGAAGTAACTGATTTCTTAACCACCTTACTGTTTCTGGTGCTTAATTAGTGTGCCTGCTTGTACACAATGTTGGAGACTGAGCAGTAGATGTGTTTTCCTAGTTAGGGTACACTGCTCAGAGTGGGCTTGTGAGTCACTGTTATTGTTTGGCTTTTTGCTGTCAGCCGGTTTTTGCTGTCTTTCTCAAACTTTTTTGCAACTTGGTCTGCTTTAGATTATTAATAATTTTACCCTATACAGTCACTATACAGTTTGTTTTAGGACTGTTGATTTTTCTAGTTTTAGAATTCATACTCTTGATTGACTACTTTTGGAAGATAAACTGCTATTCATATTTGTGCCTTGATTTTAAAAACCCAACAGGTATTCTTTGTACTGTTCATTAAAGACAAGGGTGCATCTTAGATTTTGTTTTTCTATGCATCTCACCTGCAGTATTGCAATTTACAAACCCTAAGTGGTTTCCATAGTGAAACACCTAAACCATTTATTTCAAGTTGGAAATCAGAGGGAGATTGGTATATGTCCTTTTAAATGAAGTCAGTACATAAAGATACTCCTGATGCCTCATTTTCTTATGAAGAATTACTTTTTTGCAGAGTTAGATTTGTACAGCCTGCTTGCTGACTTAGACTAACAGATTGTGCTGTTCTTCACAGCTTACTATATTCTTTACCGTTCCACTTGACATACCACTTACATAATACACATGTTTGATAAATAAGAACAGTCAAACCAGTCTGGGAATAAACAGGAAAAACGCTTGTGTCATCTTCCACAGCACATGGACAACAAGAAGGGGTTAGCAACATAGGATATCTCCTGTTAGACACATTACCTTTTCCCAGTGTCCTGATTCCACAGGATTAATTTTTGCAGTAGCTGGGAGGGGTCATGGCCACGAGCAGGAGTTTATTCTATACCACCTCACATCATTGCCAGGGGCAAGAGGAAGGGTCTCTTCTGAGGAGAAAGGGGTTCCTTCCATATCACCATGGTGTGGGGAGGGAGCAGTCAGGTGTTGGTGTTTCTGTGTGAATCATTCCTCTCTTGTAGGTTCTCATGTTCTCATTATTATCGTTGCTGTTACTGTTTCTTTTCTTATCTCCTTGCTATTTCCAGTAAATTGCTCTTATCTCAATCTATGATCTTTAGCTTTTGTGTTTCCAGTTCTCCTATCCAGTCCTCCTAAGGGGAGGGGTAGAGGGGAGCAAGCAAGTGGCAGCATGGTTTGAGTGGGAGCACTAAATTGGAGAATACCCTTCCTAAACCAGGACACCCAATCTTTCTATCTCATGGTTTCTCACCAAAACTACCCTTAAGTATTTTGTTATGCTAATTTTCTTATAGATCATTTGTATTTCATTTACTCCTCTTTCATTGCCTTCAAACCGTGTTAACATACAGAGTTCATTCTTAAAGGAGATTATAAATTTGCATTAGTCTCTTAATCATCTGTATCAGTATGCTCTAATCGTGTTACCATCATGCTGTATCTTTCTAAAATAATTTTCAGCTTGATTGTCTCTGCAGTGAATACTGGAGTTACTGGAGTAATCACTATACATGAATTAGTTAACTTTTTTTAAAAAACAAATACCGAAGAAATACTTTCAGACATGCACAAAGTCAAAATAAATCTAAAAAATGTTCCTGTGTTCCTACAAAATTATTCCCACCTCTCAATGACTGTCCTCTCAAATGCTTTTAATATAAATGCAAGGAGAGTATTTCAGAACATGAGTATTATAAAAGCAGTAGAATGGCAATTACAGTCTGTGTAGAATACTAATGTGCTACTTAGTGTGAAGTAGGCCTGTGTTACAAGTTCAATTTATAGGTGAGCCAATGTAGATTGTTTTCAATATGAAATACGACAGACAGTGATATTAATAAAAACTTGTTGCACATATTGCCATCATTTAATATGCAATTAAGCACAGTTTTAAATTTTAAGATAAATCATACTGCATGTAAGAGCAGCAAATTAAAAGCCACTCCAAGTATTTTGTCATTATTTTTTTGTCAATTAAGGTAGCAAGGTGGTGCTAGGTATTGTAAATTTAAATTTTGAAGATTGTAGTTACTGTAATTTTTATTCATTAATGTAATGAATGATTATTTTGATTAACCCTCAAGAGTTAGTTCTTGAATGTCACTAAGAACAGAAATAGGGTTTTAGCTATTGTTTCGATGCAGAGCAACTGTTCTAAAATATTTATTAAGATGGTAAGAGAAACAAGTAAAGATATAAATGATGAGTGACAGCAAAACTGGTCATGTGACAATGTCTTCTCAGAAAATACATAACAGACTAGAGAGAGTTTTGGATAAACAAAACATATTTAGAGACTTGTAAAATCCTTGATCTGAGAGAACAAAAGATTATGACTTAAAGAGCAAACAATGAGAGCTACAACAGAAGTATATAAACCAGTGTATGTTATAAAGAAGAGAAACCAAGTATTTTTTCCTGCCTTTTATCATTATGCAAGAACTAAATTGAAATTTGAAGGTAAGAAAAATCTTGCATCTGAGAAAGAGACACCTTTGTTCAAAGATAATATCTAGTATTTTTTTCTTTCTTGATCTTCAGATCCTGCACAAGAACATTCTAGCTACATTCTCTGTGTGAATATTCCATAAAAATTCTTGTTATATGAGCTAATTCTCTGTAATCTTTCTTCCTTCTCTAATTCACCTTTTGTCTTTGGGCTGTTGATATCACTGCAGATGTGCTTGTCTCTAAGGCAGAATTTTCAGTCAATATTTTATGCTTCTTTGGGGATCCACATCTAATCAATCGTAAAGGGTGAGTAAGAAGAGTAAATTCTGGAAGTACTGAGATTCTAATGTATATCTTGTTCTCAGAAAGTCTAAGAGGATGCTGCAATTTAAAAAAGGAGTCCTAAATGTACTAAAGAATTTTAAAAATGGATTTTTTTTAAACCCTCACTTGGTGTTTCTGAATGTTTCCAAAACTGTTTTGGTTTTTCAGGAGAATGGGGTAGGTACCCGTTGGCAAGGATGGGATGATCAGATCATTTCCATCATCGTAATAGTTTCCTACCTTTGGATGCTGATTGCTTTTAGAAGCAATGCATGTGGATTACCCACCTGATCTGTTAAGCTTTTTTTTTCTGGTACAAATGTGGTGAGAAAACATTAGTTTAAGAAGAACGTTCGATTGACTGTCTGAATCTCCCAATTCTTATAGTCCTGCTAATTGCCGAGTATAGTTTACCTTTTTGCTGTTGTGCGCTTTTGCTTGACAAAAAGGCAATGTCTTAAGTCAGGCAGTATGAACTTAATGTTCAAACAGAGCTGTGAATGAAAGATGTTTGTCCCGAACAACGATGATTTCCAACTGATGAGTGAAGGCAGAAAGCGGACTTTTCAGGCTCTACCGCCATTTTTCAGTGTTAAGGAAAAAAATTCACAAAGCTTTGCACAATTTTTGCTGTTAGTAGCAGCTTTGTTATTCCTCTCCAATGAAGCCAAAAAAAGGCAGCAAAATGCATTGACTTTATCCAGAAGGAAGTTTTCAGTCTCATGTTTTAACACCAGCAGGAGATTCATATACTGTGTCTAGCATCACTCTCATTATTACTACTTAAAATTGTGGTATATCAGAAGAACTATCTTTGGAATTGCTTGAATACTTTCAGATAACCTCAGGCTAGACCAGCTGGCTTGGGGATTTGGTAGTATTTCAAAGCTCCTATCTCTTCAGACTTGTTATGTTCCTTGTGATGTCACAACTGGCTTGCTTTTGTGAATTCTGACTTTTCCACAAGCATGGGATTCTGCCTCCTTATTTTTTTCAGTTGTTTACTAAGTGAGAGCATAGGAGAAGCAATATGAATCCTTCTAGAAAATTAGTTGTCATCCTCATGAAAGTCATGAGCAGGTATTGTAGTGTCCAGCCTGTGTATATCTGGGATGAGCCTACGTGTTTTTTCCCAGGTTGATCCCTGAGGTCTTTCAGCCTGCCATTCATTCTGGTTTGATCAAAAGATCACTGTACATCCATGTCTAGAATGCTTCCTTTGTCACCAGATGTTGGCCAAAATATCTCTCTGTTAACAAGGCTATTTTAAATCTGGCAAAGTCATTAAGATCTCCAGTTGCAACCTGTATAATTAATAGATAAATTAAATTAAAACAAAGCAAAACCAGCAAAAAAAACCCAAACCAACCAAAACCAAAAAAATCAACATAGGTTGATTTACTTTTAATTTCATTTGGGTGAAAGAGGTTTGTTGGTATTTCTGTGGCTGCAAGGGAATAAGTGGAATATAAATGTGAATAAAAGTTAAGTTGTAGGCATAAGACCAGAAGCATGACATAGGAATTGGGAAGAAGTTGCACTGATTTGCATCATCAGCTTCTCTACCTAGTTATTAAGGTATTTATGCAAATTTAAAGATCTGCCTAAACTGCTCTCTCTTAGCAATGTTTTTGTTATGTCTTCAAGAGTTTTTCTTCCAAGGTTTATTCATTCATTATCTGGATGTTATAGGCAGCAGTGGCTGTGTTGATATTCCCTGTCAAGAAAGGTGCTGTACAGTTTTCATAAGGAGTACCTTCAAGTTTGAGTCTCTATGCTTACCTAGAAAAATACCTTTCCTTATGGTCAGCTACCTGTAGGTAACTTCATTCTTTCAAATGGTAGCATAGATGAGGTGTTTTTTTCACTGAAGATTTTAGAACCATATTAAGATCCCTTGCCTTGATGACAATTACTTTTCAGAGGAATCCAGTTCTGTGGATCACACTTAATGGGGCTCTACTTCTTCGCTGTTCCATATAAACAGCCAGAGTTGGGTCCACTAAAATAATGGTGTTAGCATCACCCACATGGCAGCCTAATTTGTGAAAAGTTTTATAAGATACCTACTCTCACATTGTTGGAGACCGAAGAGGCCTACTACATTCCTCTTATTATTTATTACTTTTTCCAATTTTGACTATAATCCCTTCTTTTAAGAATTGCATTTACTCTATATCTTTGTGTGTACATTTGTATCATCACAGCCAGAAGTAGCTCCATTTCGTTTTCCATACTGTCACCTGGAACTGCTGTTAACTTTGCCCCTTTCAAGGAAAGATGCTCATGAAACTCTTTCACAACTGGTTATGTTTTCTTCTGACCCTAAAAACAAGTGCAAGTTCCTATAAATGGAAAGAAGGTTCTTCAGCTAAGATTTTTGCCTTTTTTTTTTCCTTCATCTGCACATGAGTATTTGAGTTGATAACTCTAATACAATCTCAGACATTAAAAAATTGGGTTGGTTAAAAAAAAAAAAAAAAAAACAACCTGAAATGGATTTCCTTCTGGTTGCTAAATCCTAGGTCACTTGGGGACAGAAGTGTTTGGAAGAAATTATAGGTCATGTTTTATTCTGGAAAGAGATTATAGTGGTCAAGAAAGTTTCATTAACAGACAGAGTAGTAGTGGTTCAATGTTGACCTTGCTGAACACTAGACTAAGATCCCACTGAGGGAACTGTAGGTGGAAGGAGCCTAATTAACCCTTTAGGGTGAAGAAAATCAAAGTCTTTAAATTCTTATTGTCCAGAGGATTGAGAACCAAAAAGAACATTTAATGAGTCATAGTTCTATCTGGTGATAATCCTATCTCCTCCCTCTCCAGTAGGGAATATAAAATACAGAGTATTAAGGAAGAGAGATGGAGCTGGGACAAAACCAAATGAGAAATTTTTGCATTTCAGACTGGAAAGCTTAAAAGCTTTACTAAATAAATGACTATGTGCCCATATGACATAGAAGAACCTTAATTCAATTTAAATTAGTTAAATTCAATAGCAGAAACTGAGGAGCATAAGTTCCCTATTGGCTAATTCACTGTCATTGAAGGAATGTATTGCACGGCTACCTTAGAGCCATTAAAATGTAGCAGTATTCTCTTTCTTATTTGTTCACTCTGCAGATTGCTGTATTATCCCAGAAGTTTTCCCTGTGCATACATATTCTCCAGAAAAGCATAAGCACAAGAATGGTGACTTTTTTTTAATAAAACAAGTTTGAGCACTAAAATAGGAGGGCTTCTTTATACTGCAGCTGATATATTTCAGTCATTTATAATGTTACAATTGCTATGCCAGATAGTCCAGACCTTTTAAAAACTAGAAATTTGCTAGGAGTCAGTTACAGCACACCAAAGATGATCTATATGCCTCAGTTCCAATAGAATTTTATTTTGTTTCTTCTCTCCTCTTTCAATGAGTCAGTCTCTAATGATTTTCTGTCTTGTTTTTGTTAATGTATTTCTGCAGTCATACGAAATAATTTTGAAGAGCTAGGTGGCCTGTGCGTTTAGTATGATTTATTAATATGATCTTTTAATATCTTTGACAGTGATTTAAATCTTGCTTGATAAATTAAGCAATTATGTTAAATTGCATTAAATTTACTGCAAAGAGGGAAGAATTATGTTCCTAAAGGCACTTAAAAAGCTTTGCTAAATTCTTGTAGATATTGTCTCCTGGTAATTATTACCTGATTGTAAATAATGTGGTACATAAAATAACGTAGAGGTATTTTGAATTCTTACATCTGGTCCACAGTTAGGAACATGCTTTATTTCTTGTTATAGATAATTTATTTTAAAAAAACACCAAGCAAAACTTTCCCAAACTGAAGCTTAGCTACCTTTTTGAAAGGCTAGTCATCCTCTGAAATGTGAATTTTTTTCTAATATTTTCAGGCCAGTTTTTTAATAAATACCATGCTGTATCTAGCACTGCATTCTGATGCACAGTAAACCTGACAAGTGTTCTGGCAGCTGCAGAAAGACCAGAGTCCTCTCTGAGAATTTTGACTGAATGTAGGTTATCTTAGTTGTGGTAGGATGAGGCTATTTGTTGTTTTACACAAAAGGTGTAAAAAGGTGCTGTCTTAATGGTGGTGAGGATTTGGGACTGTTTTCTGTAACCTTCTTGAAACTCTATTAAGCCTTGAAATTGTTCAGCTAAATACCATATTCTAATTGCAATTTTAAACTCTGCTTTCCATAGAAGCAGCTTGCAGAGTTTTACATAATGCTAATTATTCTGCTAGTCCACTCCCCTTCAAAACCTCCATGGTTTTGTAGTGAATATAAAAGAGATTTGTATCTTTTTCTTCAGCTTGAAGATTTGCTCATTTACCACTCTTTCATTTTTCCCCCAATACCATGCTTTTGTGGGAAGTTT
The DNA here is from genome assembly GCA_013397375.1 of Toxostoma redivivum. Classification (NCBI taxonomy): domain Eukaryota; kingdom Metazoa; phylum Chordata; class Aves; order Passeriformes; family Mimidae; genus Toxostoma; species Toxostoma redivivum. The sequence goes on from VXBI01005464.1 coordinate 45,143, forward strand.
AAATTTTAAAAAAATTGTATTTTATCCAGATTTCAAAATCAGAGACATGGCCCAGACTCATGGTCATGCCAGTGGGACATTTGTCTTCTATTTTCTAGAGATGGGGGAAGGAAAAAACAAAGAAAAGCCAAAAGGATGGTGATGAGACTACAGCATAGAAAGGAATGGCAGAGCAGTTTGTAACTGCTAAGGAAGACAGTAGAGGTTTTCAGATCCAATTCATGTAATATTATCATTGGTTCAGGCTAACTGAGGAAATCACAGCCTTAGCTGAAAGGTGGATTTCAATTCCTTCTTTTACAAAAAACTAGAACTAGATTATCTTTAAGGTCCCTTCCAACCTGAGCCATTCTAAAATTCAGTTCTAACAAGTGCAAGTATGTTCTTGACTTCCAGTGGCATTCCTGACATGCTGTTCTTTTGCTGCCATTGTTTATGTTATTCTCTGGTGTTATTCTGGTTTTCTTCACTACTGTGACATTTCTTTTATGCAGCTGTCATATCATATTCACATGAATGACAGTGTGTTTCTGGAAACTCTAGCTTATGAACTGTTATCAGGGTCCCATATGGGCCCCGGCAGGTACATTTACATCAGCTTTCTGTAACACATCCACTAGACACCTCAGTAATTTAAAAACACTATCTTCTAGGTTTCTCAAGTCTTGCTTCACTAGGTTTCATTCAGATCCATTTTGACTTTAAACATACTTTGAGCTCCAATTGGGTTGGTTTTTCTGTGTGATTTTTTTTCTCCAGAATTAATGCTTGTGATTCAAATTTAATTGCTTTAAACTTCTATAATATCTCTGTAGTTTGGTTGTAATAGCCTCCTTTTGGGTGACTCAGTGCAAAAGAGTGCACTTCTGGTCATTTTTAGCTTTTTCCCCCCTTAAATATTTGTCTTCGCAAAGCCATTTGATAAAATCATCTGTATTTTTGCTAGGATATTCAGCTCTAATGTATCCAGTTCAATCTCAGAACATTATCCTTCAAACAGGTTCTGTGAAGAATAAAAAAGTCTCTAGTTCCCACTACTTTTCAGTTCTAGGTAGTTTTACTGAGCTGTGTTGAAGCTTTGAAATAAAAAATTATACCAGAGCAAAAAAATCACCCGCTTCTCTTGCCAAATGTAAATCTTCCTGACTTTTCTTTAGCTTTCCTCTGTGTCATTTCAAACCCTTGCATTCCCAGATTCCTTTCTTGATAGTATCCTTCTAGCACAAGGAATGAGTTCTGCTATAAACAACTCTGTGCTCACTGAAAATAGTGGTGTTGAACATCCAAATTTTGTCTGGACTCTGCTCTCTTGAAGATATTTTCCTTTAGTTAAGGCCAGTTGTACCCTTGTCAGCCTACATATTTGAGATTTACAGAATCATCCAAGTGACAGGTTTGCCATATAGAAACTCTGACATGCATAGCAGACAGCTTTCCCCAGACGACTTTGAATGGGAGTCAGACTATTCTGGTATAATGAAAAGGAAGCCTTTGGACTTGGTATGACCTAGTAAATTTCACTATTATTCACTAGTAGTAGTCAGAGCACAGAACTTTCTTCAATAACTCTTTCATTATTTGTTTATAATTCTTCATTATTTGTTTCACCTGATATCATAAATTATAGAATTATAAGCATTTCCTGTACATAACCCTTCCTGTATATTTCTTATATTTTCTCTTTCAAAGCTAGAAAAATTAGTTGGCTTCTGACAGTCAATTTAGAATTTAATCCCTTTCAAGTTTACTCTGCTTTTTTTGTGTTCTGTCAGGATGCTGCAATTTTCACACAAGTTACAGATTTTCAGTTTCAAAAGGATCTTCCTAAGTGTAACTGTCTTTAGACTTACTGCTGGCGTGCTGAACTTTAGAGGGCCAATTTTGAGCTGCATATCACTGCTTTCCAGCACCATGACACTCACACATTCTAAACTGTTGCTCTGGAGCTCTTAAAAACCTGTCTTTTTACACTACTGTGCTGCCAAAGCAGTTGAAACAAACAAACAAACAAACAAATTTTAAAAAGTTGTCTAGAGAACTTCTTGTTTTGGGTCTTTCCAGAAGAGTCTACCAGATAATTAATGGAAAAGTAAAATTTGAAAGCAAAACTATATTTGCTTATAGCCATAACCATCTGGTTTCTGCAAAGGCTAAAAAGATTGTAGGTAGCAATCTGCTCCATTTTCTGTTTTATGTTTTTAGTCAAAAGGTCTAATTCCTTCCAAATCTAAGTTTTGATACATGTATGCAAACTTTTAGATGCACTGTGGTGTTCTCATGATTTCATGACTTTTTTAAGCTGAATAAGCAATATTTTCATGTTGTTAAATTTGATTAACCTACTCAAGACTAATTCTACATACATATTCCACATACTTTTAAATACAATAAATAAGAAAAATAGTATTGCTTGTCAACCCTGTCAATTTTTTATGAAATTATCTCTTGTTTCTTCTATGTCTCCCATGTCTCCTGAGTTTTACAGTTAAAGTTTGGAAGACTTTCATGGTGTTCTTTGAAAATTCAGAGGTTGTTATGGGATTTATGGGTTGTTATGGGTGACATAATTGTAGTGGAAAGTGGGTGTTTAAGACAGATGGTAGAATCGCTGTAAAACCATTGTTGTCTTGTTTCAGTTACATCTAAGGGAAACATTAATCCATTTTAGGAAAATAGTTTGAGAAAACTTTATGTATATATGTGAAATACAAACACTTTCCGAAAGACTTTATCTATATAATAAATACAATTTTTTTTTAACAAGAAGAAAGCTTAATAGATAGCAAAACAGCAAAACATTTCTTCCTAAATCAAAGGTTGGTTTAATATTAAATTAAATATTGCCTTGAACAGTTACAGAATATTAAGCCTCTAATTATGGAAGAGGAAAAATAACTGCATAATTAGAAGGAAACCTGTCTTCTTTAGCAGTATCATTTTTTCTCTATTAAAAGTATACAGAGGCTTTGATTCCTTGGATGAAAGGGATTAAGAAAGCAGATGGCCACTTCTTTTTCTTACAAACATTACGCTTGCGTTCCAAGCAGGTTTGTCCTTTTCCTCACACAGGGTACTGCCTAGAATCACTCCTCTTGCTACTTCTTAAGTGTTTTGTTTTGTCTTTTCCTGGATTTTCTGTTTTCTTTTGCTGCAGATAAATACAAGCATCAAGCACACATTTGTTCTCAGTCTGAAACCACCTAGGTTTGCTTATGTTTGGGCTGTTTTTCTTTGTGATTTTGAACCTAGAGTGGTGGATTCTATCTCTGGCTTTGGAGCAAGGACTGATCTCATTGAAAATGAAGGGGATGCATGTAGAGCCACTGGCTGTAAGCTTCCAGAACTGCAAACTTAAAAAGGGAAGGTTTTCTTCTCTGAAGTAACTTACCTTTGGTAGAGCCTGGGGCAGTAAATTAAACCGGGAGATAGAAAAACATGGAAATGGCTGTTCAGCCTCTGACAGTGCTTAGAGTAAATGTTCAGAGAGTTTGGAGTTGTTTTCAAGAACATTCTCCGAATATCCATCTATTTGTGGAATTCCAGGTGAAGAGTGATTGATCCTTTTTATGTGTATCTATGGATTTCACTGTCATACAACTGTTTACTTTTCTTTCACCCCATAGAAGCTTTCAGCTTTCAGTGTCCTGTGGGAAGCAATTTAAGGGCACATTCTGTGACAGCCCTCTGCTTTGGTTTGTTCTTGGACCAGACATCTGACACTTGCTAGGTTCAGTTGATTCTTTTCATCCCTAGCATTGGAATAGATAATTTTAGGAATTCAAGCTCTATGTCAGGCAAAGTTATCATGCTTTTAGGGAAAAAAAAAAGCCATATGAGATAAAAAGCATGTTGAAAAGCTTCTTTTCAAAAATTAATGAATTATGATTCAGTACAAATAAATGTGTACCTTGCAGTGCTGTCAGGATTGCCTGCCCAGTGCTAGAGTTACTAAAGCAAAGTGATTACTATTTATTTTCAGAGCTTCTTGTGCATTTTCTGAAATAGGTAAACTATCAAATCTTTTGAAACTAATACTGCTGTATTTTTCAGTAATCCATTGTTTTCTGATGTGATTTTAATTAATGGAGAAACTTCTATTATTGCTATTATTCAAAACTTAATCTTATTACCTTAGTGTCCTTTTATCTATAAAAATGTTATCTATATGATGTTTATTTTCAAGACTTGCTTAGATCACTGGCCTTGCTGTACTTACAACACTTCTCACAGGAGGAGAACTTAATTTGTTACATCAACAAACAGCATCTATTATTTCAATTATATGGTTATTTCATGTAGTACTCTTACACTTTAAGTAAGCAAGTCCTCCAAGAACACAAACCACAGAAAAGCCATTTCTCTAATCCTGAAGTGTTCATAACTGAGAAATTTTATTAGATTGTTTTGTTGATTGCTTTCTTCTGATAGAGACTTTTCCTGGGATTGTCTGATCTATGACTTCATCTTCAAGTTAGAAATATTCTTAAATAGCTTATTTGTTTTGGAAGGACCCATGCTATGATAGATATATTCACAATCTTTATTTCAGATTCTTTTCTGAAAAAAAAAATACAACATCAAAATCAAACCAGCATATTTCACATCCTTCAACTTGTGAAGAACTAACTTTCAGAATTTTAGAATAAATTCCAAGAATAACGTACATGTGACAAGTCAGATTTGAATTATAAGCCTTGTAGATTGGAATAAAATGTGATTATAAATTCACATTATCCTAAGAAGGTTCACAGATTCATATTTTCTGGCTGATCTCTCCAAATGAGATAGCTTTGTGTCTTATATTTTAGCTGTCTTTAATAGGATAAAAGGGATTAGAATCTGGGTTTCAAAGCTTTCTGTGTCTTGGTTATGTTACTTGCAAGGCAATTGTTGTGATTCTTTCTCCAAAATGGAAACGTCAGTGCTCTGCTGCTGACATATTTAATTTTTCAAAATATGTTGTGGAAATTGTATTACTAGATAAGAATAATATTGCTTAAGATGTCTTGGGAATTTCTTGTAATTCAGGGTGTCACACTAAGGGCTAGTAACTGATGACCCTGCTAAGTGATATGTGGAGGAGGCACAATGCATAGATACCTCAGGGATACGTATCTTCCTCTTGGGAGATAGCAAAGAGAACAAACACTTTAAATTCTATCAAAAGTATTTTCCAGGGTATGCCAAATAATTATGTCTGGACAGATACTATTTTTGAAAAATTCTTACTGTTGTTTCTGAAACCTCTCTAGCATGAGGCTATCTGGGACTTCTAAAGTGTTGCTGGCACTATCTTGCTCAAGACTAGTCACTGCACATGCTGTAGATTAAATTGTTCCAAGAGTTTAGCTGATGGTCTGTCCTCTGGAATTTAACTGTCACAGATGTTGATAATTCCTTGATCCTTTCCGCAGTCACATTTGACCTTGATCTGCAAGCAGAATGGTTGAAACTTAGGGATCTACTTCAGAATAAATTAAAAAGAGACTAAAGAAAAAAAGAGAATTTCAGAACCCATTGAATAAAAGATGAAAATATTTTTAAAATTTGGGTTGTGAGAGTATAAATTTAAATGAGGAATTGTACATGATGTGAATTTTGCTTAAGATACTGAAATAGTTCATATATCACTTTGAACTTACTTGGAAGGTGAATAATTGACCTGGTTATGAGGATTATGATTATTGGAAAGTTGTTCAGGAAATAGGCATTTCAAATCACAAAACAAAAAGCTGCTAAAGAGACATGCTAATCAGCTAAAAACTGAACCTTGCATCATGACAATTTGTAATTACCCTTTACCGTAACACAGTAGTATTAGAAACAGAACAAAAAGATTTCTAGCAAAGACTTCCATGCATGCCTGCCTTAAATATTTTAGAGATGTATATCTGCACGTTATTTAAACACTAAACAATTATAGATAATATCTTTTATCCTACTGTGATTTCATATACTGGGGATATTGTTGTGTTTGTAAATTTTAATGACCAGACAGAGGTTATTTATATGTTTGCAGCACATCTAGTTAAGAAGATTTCTGTCTTGTTCTGAAATAAAATGCGTACTATCCAAATGTTCATAACTGTACCCTGAAAAATGTTTCTGGTGGATTTAGCACTTGAACACAGCAATAAGTAATTTGGATAGGGATTTCTCAAAGGAAAACTAAAGGGTCAAGAACAGAATTCCCTGAGAGAATTAATCTTCTTTATTCATAGAATGAGAATGTATTGACTTGAGGAAACAATTCAGTGATTCTTCAAACATATTTCCATTAACCTCTGACCTAGACTGGATGAGTAGAGTAAAACAGTGTTGATTCTACTGAAAACTTAGATTTTCAGCATTCCCTTCATAAACACAAAATTTACCAAATGGTGACTTTGTTGATAGAGTTTCCAGTCAGTCACCTTTTTCTTGTTTTTCATTATGCTGATTTCGAAACATTTTTCCTAAAAGGTGATGCTGTCAAATATTGCTCCATTTAGGAGCTTGTAGTTATAATTATATACGCATTAGGACTGTAGTGTTAAAATGCAGAAAACCATTTCATTCTCCTTCCAATAGGCAGGCACAGTGACCACAGAAATAATTTTTTCATTTATGTGAGCATCAGTGACTGCATTTAGGATGTCTCTTCCTTTTTTGTTTAGTGTCAGTCACCTTCCTCTTAGTTCTAGATGGAGCATGCCCTCTTACCAGCAGAAAGCCAAGGCAGCAAATAAAATGAACCAACAACAACAAAAGAGTTGGGATAATTTTCTGTTAAACAGCCCACCCAGGATTGTGTGTCTCTAGTAACACATAAATCAAGCTCAGACATTTTCTAACAGGCTTGCTCCTCTTCAAACATTTTCCAGTGGTTTGGGTAAGTCCCATGTTCCTGTGGGACATCAGCTTGCACTTGCTCTGTAGCCTCCTGGCCCATGAATTTTAATTTTCTTGCCCAGAATTCAGTACTTTCCTATAGTAGCCACTCGCAAGGAAGCAAGGGGGCACTGGGAGTGTTTGCTGAGATGGTGTTTGTTGGTATAGGCTACATCTAGAGAAATGTATGCTCTTTGTTTCTACCTTCTCTGGAAAATTTCTGGGAGCTTTGGCTACATTTTCTTGCCTGAGGAGTGGCAAGGGGCCATGGGGGATTTTTCCTGGAAATGGCTAGGTGGCAGATTTGGTTCTGATCTATCCTTCATGCTCCTTAACTAAGTGGTCACAGCCCAGCAGCTGATGTTGCTGCAATTCCTGCTGCCAGTGTTTCCATTGGAAGGCAAAACTGGCCAAGCTGTAGCAGTTCTTGTTGTGTGTTTTGGTCTACCCTTTATACTTCTCTGAAAAATATGCATGTAAAAGAGGAGAAATACTACCTTTTAACACTTGATGTTTCAGTGAAATTTAACTTAGAATTTCTAGAAATATAGGAAAGACACTTAGCTAGCATGAAAAGTTATATCCCTGCTGAATAGTGAAGGTTTGCCAAGAAATATAAGAGGCAAATCTTACAAGAAAAAAATTACAACAAGCAAAGCTGTAAGGATATGGATGGACTGGGGAGTTCTGGGCAGAATACTTTTCTGCTAAAATAACTATCATTAAGTGTCAATTTTATGACTTTCTAAATAAACACTCATCTTTCCAGTTTGATTAAAGTTTGTATTCATATGCCAGTGTTTTATGTAGCATTTTGTTGTGTAGAATTACTTGTTAAAATATACATTTAAATTTGGTATTGCCATGGGACTTAAAAAGCCTAAACAGATGTTAACGAAGTTATAGATAGATAAGGAGGGAAGCTTTTTGTCTCTAATCAAACATAATGTTGCTTCGAAATTAATTTTAATTGTTTTCATTTTGTCAGAAGTTTCAGCACTTAAATCTTCTATTCTAAACCAAAAAAAGAAGTTTTCCCAAGTGAGTGCCATCCCTCCTATATTCCAGAGAGCATATAGGTGCTGCTGACACTTCTACATAAGCATCTGAGCTGCATGGAAGCAGTTGCCATGAACATACTCTCTTTCATCTATTTTTTGTTTGCACTGGTAAAGTATTGTCTCTGTTGTGTACATCCTTGAGATGTGAAAGGAATAAAACTTAATTGCCTCTACTCAGAAAGTGTCAGCCTTCTGCACATAAATATTCCAGGCCCAACAGACTGCATCACTGGAAATATGACTTGTGGCTGATGACATGGCTTAAGAATCATAGAGAATTCCTTCAATTTCTTTTCTTGTTTTAGATTGCTGTTACTAATGGCATTTGAATAAATTATAAAAATGTGCATAAAACATTAAGGCAAAAAAACAAGAATATTCTAAGTACAATTAGGAATCTGTTTCCTAATCTGTTTACCAAGACTCCAAAGCTGTCTAGTAAGACAGCAGCAGCTTGGAATTTTATCTGGGGCCATCTGATCAGTTGTTTTGTAAAGAGGAAGTATAATAAAGGTCCAGGGACCCAGAACACAGCAGTTTCTTTTAACATATTAGTACTGACTGTGATAGCATTATATTGAAGACAGGTAAGATAATTTCTTCCCTGCTTTCAAATTATGTAGTAAATATGTGTCCATTTTCAGGTGGTCACTGTATGATGTAGAAGAAGCTTGGAGAATTAATTTCAACCAAACATTTTGACGCTTCTTGCATTCTGAACTTGGTGATGTAAATACAACTAATTCTGATTAGCAGATCATCAGATCTGCTAGGAGATTCTTGTAACCCTTGCTTCCATCTTATGTAAAGCTCAATTTTATATAAAAATTTGTTTAAAAATTATTTAACTCTAAAAGATTTATTTGTATTAAGAATTCATAATAAGAAAATTGATTTTAAAGTGAAATTAAAAGCTAAGGTACACGAAAAATGCCTATTACTGCTACAAAACACATTTCAAAGTACTTGGTGAGGCAAGATTCATGAGGACTGATCTCATAAAGTATCCAAAATAAAATCCAAAATCCATATTGCTTACCTGTCTGATTTGTAAGAGTGATTATCTTAAAATTGATTCTGAAAAATAGAGTTAGCATTAAAGTTGGTATCAATATGTTCTAGAATAGCATATATATATATATATATGGCTTGCTTGATATATACCTTATATATATACTATAAAGCAAACCTTATATATATATATATACACACATATAAGGCTTGGTTTATAGACACACCCTCTGAACTTTCTTGTGTGTACATATATGTGCACAGCTACCCACTCACACGCTCGGGTGGGCAAGATTAATAGGCCTATTATCTGATTCTGCACCATTAGGGAACAATAAAGGCATCCCTTTACCAGTTATGCACATAAATTTGTGTTGGTTGTAATTGCATCAATCAGTGCTACAGAAGACATTTAACAAAAGAAACAGAGACACATTTTGTTCAGATTATTAAATGGATTGGAAAGGTTAATAATAAGCCTTAAGTCAGAAAATGTTCTATACTGATTTTTCCCCCTTGGTTATATGATGCAATATTTCAAAATGCATTTGTCTCCAGAAAAGCAATTATCTCAAAAAATACTTCTTCCTTGCCATCATACTTATCCTTTCTCTTCAATGTCAGTTCTGTGTGATTAAAACAATTTTCTTTTAATGCAGTAGTGTTTGTCGAGGGATCTAATTAGTTAACTTGTGGATTCTATTATCCATAATCAAATAGTTTACTAAATTGCAATTAGTTGCACCTTTTAAGACCCACTGAAAGTAACACAATTGCTTAACTGCTTGGAAGAGCCTGAGATTATGGGAGTAAGTGAAATGACATAATTTGCCTTTCTAAAACATTTTTATGTTTTAGAAAGGCAGATTATATAAAGGGACTGAACTTGCAGGGCCAACACTTGAGAGTCAAACAAAGATTTTTTTGCTTGTAATGTGCATCTAATTTTTGAATTACAGGAACTAAAAGCATAGAACTTCCACTTATGTTTCTACATAGTAATTTTTCTTGGGTACAGAAATTACTGCAAACTGCTCACTTGCAAAAACTCAGACATCTAATAGCACTTCTAAGGTACTCCTCCTGGCTTACAGCTGCTACCCTGGAGTATGTGAAATGGCAATAGACAACTACATTCAGACAGCGGTGTGCCACCCCTTGCTTCCCTCCATCAGGTGAAACAGGAACAAGGGATAACTATCTCAGCTTGTTGATGCCTATGTTTGGTCAGATGACCCCTATACTGAAAGCCTTAGGAGCAGACTTTGTAGGGCTTTAGAATAATCTATTTCCTAGAAATTCAGTAAATCATTAATAACGCTTACTTTTGCAACTTTGAAAGCTGTAATTTAGCCTAATAAGCAAAGTAAATATATAACTCCCCAGTATTAGTTAACAGTCAAAACAATCAGTGTATAGGTATGATTGTCCTAGAGTTGTATGTTTGATGTTTGAAGAAACAAACTGTCTTATTACCTCTGATTTGGAAGGAGGTTTTCCCAAATTAGGCAGTTTGATTTAACTGAACTTTATAAATATGCAAATACTTAAAATACTTTTATAAAATAATGTAATACTTTTTCATTTTTTGCTGTCTGTTTTGATAAGAATGGCAATACTGAATTCTTGGCAGCAGTTTCTGAACTGTACATTTTTCTTACCAGGTTCCAAAGAGACGGAATAAAAGTATGCAAGGCTAGGGATAATATATCTTAGTAACGAACCTAATTTTCAAGATTTCTAGAAAACTCAGCAAAATTCTTTTGCTACATTGAGGCTTTGCAATAAGATGGCTGTGGTGTCTTAACTTTGAGGTGGGAGGCTCCCTGAAAACATTACAACAGGGTACTTAAACACAGATTTTAGATTTAATAACTACTATATCAGAAAGCAAATTGAGCAATGTCTGAGCCAACATCTTCCTCAGTTTTAGCTGGAGAAGATAAAGTGCTGTCTTTTTCTTAGATTCTAGTGGAATCAAAAATAACTTACATTTTTTGTAAAACCAATGATTGTATTATAGATTTCACACTTTGGGAAGTCTTACAGTGTGTAATTTAGACTGAGTAAAATGATTTGATGCATTTTTATAGACCCATGTTGAAGCCTTGACCCATCTGCCTTTGTGTCACAGGTATAAACAGTTTTGTAGATTTGATAGAGCTATTGGTCCATATTTTAAAATATATAATTAATTTTCCGGTACCTATGATTTTGCCTTTCAGTTCTGATCATCTACCTACTGTACTTGAAGCCTTTTTCAGAACAAGGTCACCTCATATTATTGGTAGATTTTGCTGTTAAGGACACAAAATTTCATTCCAGAGAGACAATTCTCCAAGGTTTAAGTTTGTATCTTACCAGTTATTTCCTGTGTACAGAAAGCTTTTGGGTAAAATTACAGTTTCTAAATACAGGACAGGTGAATTTATATTGGATAAAGCTGTAAGACTTCTAAAAAGTTTTTAGTTTGGTCAGTGTCTTTGTTCCAGCTTATTTGACAAACTGAATATTCCACTTTAAGTGGCTCAGAATGGGTTTATGCATTTTCTATTGAGATTGAGAATTTGGACTTTTAATTTGCTTTCTGGAGTCGAATAAATGAGTGTCTATATTTAGGAGTAAAAAACCTTTTTAACTTGTTATTTTATTTCTTATAACATAGAAATCCACCAATTCTAATTATATGCCCAAAACAAACAAAGCTGTAGCTTTTTCTCTACATCACTATGGTATGTCACAGCCTATGGATAATTAGGTAAAGCAAACTCTCTCATGAAGAGGAGGTTATGGTGACTTTTCATTTGGTAGTGTGATGCAGTGTTAGTTGTTTACTGTTACCACAAAAACATTTTTAGAAGTAATCATACTGAATGTATAGGTGTCCTGATTAAATAAATAATACTGCAAATTTTAACAATATTCCTTAAATTGTCATCTGAGATGTCAGGCTGCAGAAAAGTTTTCACACTCTGTGTACTGATTTTTTTTTATTCCCAGGTCCAGTCTGTGTATGACACCACCCAGTATGAGAATATGTTTCTTTTGTGCATGATTCTGGAACAACTTCTTCAAAATGAGACAGAAGAAAGTAACATTTCAAGTTCAGACTGTGGAGGAGAAGAAAAAATCAAATTTCTGAAGAACCTAGATCAAATTATTCTTCATCTCTCAGATGAATTCCCTTTGTTTTCTTTATATTTGTGGAGAGTGAGTGTTCTTTTGAACTCAGGTCAAATGCAAATTGATTAAAACAATCAGCTTACTTTTTAACCATGCATTTGTTATGGGATTGCATTGGAAAATTTTCAAGCCAGACAGGGATATTGTCCTTATTGGGAAACATTTACTTTAAACTACTATTCTATACAGCAGTTTCAGAGATAATGCAATTTATTTCCAATTTTGAATGTAGAAAAAATGTAATAATCCAGGTATCATTTTCAATAAATGCTGTTTCTTATAATAGAAAACAGTGTGTTGGTGTTTGTGCACACAGTGAAAATGGAGCAAAGAAAGTTGTTTCAGGTGCTGTTTAAAATAAACGCTATGAATTTTAAAGTACTGTCATAATGTGTATGTAGAGCTTCCATATTGGGAGACTAATGCCTGTCCTTTAAGAGTTATATAGCTTCTCTATGATTTAGAGAGTGTCTGGTTGGCTGAAATGGAAATGTTTATTTTAAACTTGGTAACTTATCAGTACAAGTTCTTACAGGTAAGACCTTGTTACTGATTCACAAATGAGTCATTACTTGAGCAAAATAAAATCTGGTGCTCAGTGTCACAACTTTCTTATGTTTATCGTATACTGCATGGCTTTACTTGTGTATGCACAAGTTTAGGTACAATAGGCCTAATTCATTCTGAGTTGAGTAATGATTTCAGAGATCTAATCTGAAGAAGTGTAACTCATTTAATAGTTACTTTAAATCTTTCTGTTCAAAATTAATGAATATTGATAAAATCCCCTTTGGTTTTTGTGTTTTAAAATGTTGGGGTTTTTGTGTGATAGTATTATATTCTTATCCGTAGTAATAATTAAAGTAATGTATTTTAACAAAAATTATCTCAAAAGGTCTTTAAAGTGTGATCTCAACAATATTTTAACTGAACCATAGTCTTTGATAAATCTAAAAGATTATTATTTTGATTAATTGCTCTTTTTTCTCTTAGATAATCAACATTTTACTTTTATTGTCTCCTAGAAGTGTATATTCACTATAAATGCAGAAAATTTTAAGCATTAGTCCTTGTCCTTCCCCTTGAACTTGCCAGATCAATTTTTATATTGGGAAAATTCTCTGAAACACTACTGTCTTGTTTATTTGAATATATTTATTTTTAATAAAACTTTGTTTTATATATATATGTAAAATATATTGATATTTAGAAAATGAGATGCTTTGATGGTGAATTGGCTCCCCAGAGAGTGTTTCTTAGTTAAGACACTGGCCCCTGTTCTGTTCTTAAACTTCCTATTTGATATGTCATATGGTAACTTTGTTTAATGCTTTCTTTTAGCTAACTTTCTTTCAACATAAATTTTTGATTTGCAAAACAAGCATTCCTGACTAGTCATATGAGAAAATCAGATAAGTTTAGCCAAACTAAAGAAAATAAATCAGTGTGTAAGTTTGGTAGCCACTCAGGAGCTACTGTGCCCTTTCTGTTGCTGCTTTACTTGTTTGTTTGTTTGTTTCATTCTGGGGGAGGATCAGTTCCAGCACTGAAAGCATGATTGCAAAAACAGAAAGGAAAGGAGTAAACAAAATTAACAATTATCTAAATGATATAATAATTTTCATTTTAATTTTTTTTAAAAAAGCTTCATTCAAATGTAGCATGTAAGCAAGAGACAAAATGCAGAAGGATACTGGTATCTTTATAATGGCAAAATGTGTATTGTTTCAAGCCTGTTATTTGAAGGAAAAAAATTTCAACCCTAGATTGCACACCATATTTGCTCATTGATTGCAAAAAGTATTTTGGTTGTTAGTAAAGCAGCTTAGGCAAAAAACACATATTTTCTTCTTTGCAGATAATAGCACTTTCTCACCAGTAAGTTCTCTAAGCCACTGGAAAGCAATAGATATTTTGGGAAATATATTCATCCTTGGTGTATTTTGAATTAACTGCTTACTTGAGACATGATTTTTGAAATATTTTTTTTTCACAGCATACAGAAAGACAAGGTTTTTTATGTAGAGATGGGACAAGTACATGGCACTTATGCTCTGACAGGGATTTGGAACAGTTGAGCAGCTTTGAGAGTGTTGAGGCAGAGTGAGTTCCCCTTGCAATGCCATTGCAGCAATCTAGGCACACACTCGCCTCTCTGCAGAAGTGCTGTTAACTGATCAGCCCGGCTCTCCTTACCTGCTTAGTGCACAATTAAATAGGACAGTGAACCGCATTAATGAACACCTCAGCTTTGGTGGGGGCAGTAACCCCTGCAATCAGAATACTTACTAGATTGTTGTCTCTTGTTTCTTGGAGATTTTTCACTAAGAGGGGACTTGTCTCAAGATGAAAATGTACAAAGGTAAATTTGTATAATGTCTCCATATGGTTGAGATATCTAATCTATGAAACACTTGCAAGGTAACCAAAGGTTACAAACTGTGTATCTAGCTGCTACCCCAAAGGACTGCAGTCCTCTAAGTGTTTTGTCACATTTTCTTCTCTGATACCCTGAAGCATCTTCAGTGGCACTGTCACTTAAATGTGTCAGCTTAGACAACCGAACAGTGGTGATAGCATGAGCTTAGCTATGTGTAATTCGCCACTACAAACATGCATTTAGGTGTCCTAATCTGAAAACTAAACCCCACATTTTTGATACCTTATATGTTTTAGAGTAGGTTTAAATCCCTGCTCTTGAGACAATATCTGCTCTTATCCAATGACTATTAGATGTAATTTGAGTAAACACCATTGTCTTTAGTTTTGAAATTACCAGGACAACTGAGATAGTCCCTGGAGGATTTGCAACCAGATTACAAGAAATTTGCCTGCTTTTAAATTAAGTTTAAACTAAGTCTTCAAATGCTTACTAAGTAGGTATGACCATATCCAAGTTTTACCTGTCTGGCCTTCAGAGAGGAATACCAAATCCAGAGAAAGTGCTCTTTGCTGAGTGTAGACTATTGGATGTGTCAAAAGAACAATCTCAAGGTCCAATGTGCTGAGCATAACATCTCACAGAATTAAATAGGAAACACTGAAAATAATTTGGTCTGACCTGTCATTCTCAAGTGTTTTACATGATTTACCCTTATAGTTCAAGGGTATTTCTTTTGTCTTGCACATTTCTTGTTTTGTAAATACATGTACTTTAGATGTTGGCAAAATGCTATTGTTCTGCAAATGCAAATTGTTCAGCCTTACAAAAACAAATATATATATATAAGCACACAGTTAAATTATATATTTATATGGTTGAATTAGCAATGCTTATTTATTGGTAGCCTAATAGAAGTTTATGAATTTATAATTTGTTGTTTTGCCACATTTGTAGCTTTCTGGGTGACTTTTACGCCTGTCTCTATCTGTTTTAAAAAGAATTTTGTGGTAGAATGTCTCATTTTATGAAAATAGAATAATTATGAGGCAAAGAAAATAAATTTTTATTCTAGTGCTGCTCCATTGAACTGACTGTTCTATTCCCTGAAGAGTTTTGCATGCCTACTAAATGGCAGCAGAGGGTGGGATTTTGAAGTGGACTGTCTCAGAAAGTTTTTGTAAACTTAGTTTGGAATCTTTTCATAATCTGTTTAGAATGTACTGATTTTTCAAGTTATTGCTTATATATATTGGTAACAGTGAAAATGAAGTTGTACCTTTTTTTAATCCTGTAAAAATATTTTCTTCATTCAGTTATCTATGCATTACTGTCTGATACAGTTTGTAGTTTACTGTGGTGCAACATTAGTTGATGTTCATAGGATCATAGGAAAATTTGGGTCGGAGGAGAGTTCAGCATATCTGGTCCAACTTCTGGCTTCAATGAACATTAGCTGTGGGATCAAATCAATGTTGGTTAAATCAATGTAGTCTGTTGCTATTTCAGTATTCAGTCAGTACTGAAAACTATCTAGGATGGAGCCTAGATCTGCTCTTTTACTTGACTGTCTTCATGGTGAAAAAATGTTTCCTTGTATACAGTCTGAACTGGTACACAGTTAATTTACGATCAGTGTCTTAAGTCTTTTCACCACGCAGAGCCTGGATCTGCCCCCTTGATACCTTTCCCACAGGCACTGGAGGCTGCTGTTAGGTCCCCCTGCAGCCATCTCTTTCCCAGGCTGATCAGGCCCAGCTCCCTTAACCCTCGGGAGGTACAGATGTTCAAACCCCAGGCATTTCGGCAGCACTGTGCTGAATATGCTTCAGTTTATCAGGAAGGATTTACTGGGGGCCCAAAATGGGCAGTAGTATAGCTGCATATTAAGGGGTGCTCATTAGAGGGAGGTAACCCCTTTCCTTAAACTGGGCTCCTGCTGGCATAGCCAAGGATGCCCTTGGCCCTCCTCACTGACAGGGCCACTGCAGGCTCACAGTCAGCTCACCGCCCACCAGGGCTCCCCAGGGCTTTGCCTGCAGAAGTCTCTCCAGCCAGGTTCTCCCAACCTGTATCACTGCAAAGGAGGCTTCCTTCCCAGGCTGGACACTTTGCACTGGTCCTTCCTGAAGTGCAAGTCTCTGTGATCAACTTGAGAGAGAAGTAGTTAAAAACTTGAGTCAGATAAAATCAGAGGACTCCATTAGCATTAGCATCTTACACTATTTGAGTTTAATAATGAAAAGAAGGGCAAGTTTTAAAGTATTTTTAATTATTCATAATGCTAAGCACAAATACAGAAAAAGCAAAGGATGTTTGTTGTGTTTGTTTTTGTTCCCTGAGCAGCTGTTCATATATGTGTGTTTCCCTTTAGAACTCAAAGAAGTTTTACTGATTGTTTGCTTCCATAGCTTATATACTTCTAGCTTTCCTGGATTGTCTGTCTAGCTTTTTTGTCTGTCACCTGCCAGTAAGTGTTTTTTTCTGTTCTGCAGTTCTTAATTGCCTTGATGCAACATTTTCTGCAACTTCATCCAGATGGTCTGCTTTACTTAGGCCTTTATTAAATCAGCTCCCCCTTATGTAAATTGTTTCACCTTCTTTATCTTTTAGTTTTTCCTATTTTGCATATAAGTAAATTCACTTAGTCTGCACCTGCTTCTTTAATTGAACACACAAAGTTAGTTTAAAGCCTTGCTTTAATTAAGCCATTCTTTCAGTATGGTTTCTTCTAAACTTGCTGATTTCAAATTCATCTTGAATTCTTAGGAGTTATGCCCACCCTTAAAACGATTATACTAAAGAGAGGCTCATCCTTGACGAGAGCACTGTTTACATGTCACCTGCTTACCTGGCTTGAGTTCATATTTGAGACATTTTCAAATTATACTTAAGGAAACATCCTCTGCAAACCAGTAACCTTCCCCCAGTGAATAGAAATATTTCCAAGACAAGGTCTTTGTTTGGGGTTGTTTAAAAGGCTCTTTTTTTTTAATTATTCTCATAAATGCCAGTGATTCATGTGACTTAGGGCAATTCTGGCTCCTTACAGAATTCAGCTCTACAGTACATGCAGTTTAAAAAGCAGCACGCATGCATCCATTAACAATTTCTCTGGCACATACGGGAGAAACTGTACACTGCAGATTTTAGCAATGATGCTGGTTACTCCTCCAACATGTCTCGGTGATTTCTTGCTTTCGTCTGTTAGCTCTTGTTTCTGGTTTTCTTCTGTCAAAGCATAGAGTTTTGGTTTTTGTTTTTAGTTATAATTACTGAATTTAGTTATATTCTTTGAAGACTTTCTTTCCAGCCTGTGGAGACTGAAATTCGTTTCTGTCCTCCAGAGTAACTGACCTCCCCTGACCCCAGCATGATGACACCTCCAAATTTCATAAGTGTACTCTCTGATGTATTTCAGCTGAGTTTGTACAGTCAGAGGAATATTATGAAGTAAAACCTCTGGAGAAAACAACAGAAATTTAAACTCCTGTAAATGACTGCTATGTACTGAAAAAAGATGAAACACTGAAAGCAAAGGTACTATTACAAGGGAAATACAGAACCTAATCTGTTTTAATGTAACATAAATGATCTCCATTGCTTTAGTTAAGCATTTGCTTTATGTTTCTGCTGAATGCAAGAGAAAATTGTGTTCACCTAATTTTTTATTGTTTTTTTGACATAAAAAATTAACAAGAAGGATTTACAAACACAGAAGGCTATCAACACACTTCTATACTACAGCTTTTTTTTATCTGATGAAGATACCAGGTCATTTCTGACCTTCACAGCTCTTCAATCTGTCTTTCTCTGGAAAGTAGTTACTTTTGGCCATCCTTAATTCTGAGCTTTGTCTTTTGAACCAGAGATTAGGAAATACATCTTGAGCCAGAAAAGGAAAGAACTGAAGGTTAGTCTTGTAGCTTAATATTTTTCTTAGTGACTGACTGTGTTGAACTCTTTTTCTTTTGGGGGAATGGGATGATGGTGGAAAGATCATGGCTAACTATCCACAGGGGAATTCTCAATACCTGTTTTCAGGACTTTCACAGGATATTAGGATATCTCACTGGTACTCCTTATTCATGTGGCAATGATTCCTATCAAGATCAAGGTTCTTCAGGCCTTAAAGACAACTGAGTGTTTTTCAGCTAATCTTTCAATTTTTTTAGTAGCCATGCACAAAAACTACTTTAAGGGCTGAGATAATTCCACATTAACTTTACTTTGAGGCTGTCTTATCCTCACAATACATGGAAAAGAGACAGATGAGAAAAAGAAATAAAAATATAAACTTCGATGAGACCTCTCAAAAAGTGGAAACTCCAGTGAAATTTTGTAAAATCCTTCAGCAGTGTGTCATCCTTCTAAGGGTCCAAGCAGCAAGAACAAATCATGCCTTTCAGGGTCCTTGCCATTAGGCTGGAGTGAGCACAATCAGTAAGAAAAATGTTTCCCCAGCTGGTACGGTGCCCTCAGCACTGAGTGCTACCAGGATCCACAGCATTACTGGTTTGGATCACCAGAGCAGGCACCTGGACACACAGCAGGTAATTCACTAGAGGTCTTCTTTATAAAACTAAGCATATTCTGCTTCCGTAATAAAGAGTTAGCTGCAGGTTTTTCATGTGAGTTTTGTCAAAAAAGAAAAAAAAATTCAAGGAACCCCTTGTAACTAAGCAATATAAATTGCTAATGTCCCATTTGATACCATTTTTTTCTGTCAGTTACCACTAACTTCACCTTTTTTAAGGGAAACAAGCTAACTATTTCAAAGGAGACTTTGTTTTTTTTTCTTTTAGTTTTTATTAAAAATGCTCTTGTGAGTAGAGAGAATTTATAAGAAACTATGCAACACTTTAAATGTTAGGTTACCACCATTAGAATGCAATAGATATTTTCGTAGATTTTTAGTGCAGCAATTTGTTCTACTACGCAGAAAACAGATTGTACTGTTTGAGCTGTCAAAAGTCTACTCATACATTAGAAGCTAATAGAAGCACAAAGGAAGCCTGTTCCACATGGATACTGCTATAAATTCCTTTTTGCACTAAGGTTTGGTTGCAAACACCTCTGTGTGATATTAATGTATACTCTTGAGCAGCATACTCAACTTTGCTTTTTTCATCCTAATGATTATATAAACCAAAATTGACATCCCAAACTGTAAGAAGTAAACAGACTAAAACTTTAGGATTCTGTTAGGCATTTCTAGTTTTAGCTCCAAATGAGAAAGAAAATCTACTTAACATTGTTTATGCTGTAGTATTAAAGCCACCTATTTAATTAAGTGAAACAAATAAGTGAAAGAAATATGTGCCAGTCGTGTATCTCACTGGAATTATTTTTGGCACCTTCTGTTTTTTCCACTCTTTAGTTTTTAGTAAAGTTGAAAAAGGTACTGGAGGCAGGTAGTACTCAAATCAATTCACTGCTAAGTTAATGATCCTGTTCCACACAAAGTTCCCTTATGGCTGTTTTGAAATAAACTAAGGGTTTTCATTTTTACCAAGGGAAAATGTTGATGGCTGAAAGGCTTTGTTGTGTTCTGTGTCTAGACTGCACACCAATACCACATCTACCCTTAGTGTTAACACCTTCCCTCATGTCTTCAGCCTTGGTTAGGCAGCCCATGCAGTGAGAGCTAACTGTACCTGTTTGGGGCAGTTAATGAGAAGGAAGAAATTCTGAAATTGTGTGATCACCTTTAAAATGAAACAATCCCAGCGTCTTCTTACCTATCTTTTTTTGCAATATCTTTCACCTTTGTTTTAGTGGCAGCAGGCACACAGATGTAACTAAGGGTTAGATTCTATATGCTTTACTCAGGGTTACTTAGAGTGGGGATTTTTGTTCCTGTTCCTGGTTTATTAATTTAAACTTCAGGATATACCCATGATGCAGGAATTAATAGAAAAGCAGAAGCATGAATCCTAAGCTCCCATGGCACTCTTGTCCCAAAGAGCAGAAAAGACAAAAACCTTATAAATTACACTGATGAAGCTTGTGTAGTTTTTAAGGGGGGGTTGTGTATTTCTTCTGGATGGATTATTTTCAAAAACATTTTGAAGGAAAGGGTTTATCATAGTCAAACTATCAAATCCACTTTCAAGCTCAGTGACTGAATTCATATCAGCAGCAATTTAAAGGAAGATGAGGAATTATAATTAAAACAAACCTTACAATTTCCAGACTGATAAATATCAGAACATTTTACGTGTTGTCTTGGTAATGTGCTACGAAGTGTTGATAAATAGGAATACATCCATTTAATATTCCCTGTCAGATCTTATATTCTTCATTGGCTTTCATTTAACTCCCTATGCTCTCTCCTATGATTCAGTCTTTCCAGGCAGCATTATTTGTGTTGATATCCTGAGCTAATATTTGATACTAACTTTCTCATAACATTATTCTGCTTGGAGAGTAGTAATTCCAGCTGAGACTGTACTCGGTCTGCCTTGTATAATTGCAACCTTCCTTGAGCATGTTGCAGCTGCTTGTACAAAAACACCATACATTGTGCTGGATACATTAGACACTTAAGTCCACTAACACTACTGGACAGGTTTGTGTGTTAAGATTTAGATGTATGGGGTTTTTTGGGTTTTTTTCCAGTGGAAGAAGTGGCTAAACTCTTCTAACCAGTCTCTGATCACACTGGTACAGATGTTTGGTTAGGATGGCTTAGTCTGGCACAAATGTGCTCTTCATTTCAACTGAGACGGTTTTGATGTGTGAAGAAGAGCAGTTCTGTAGGCTGTAATTGTCCCAGTCTGGAATTACTTCTGCAGAAGTAATTTTGGGAAGTGATCTTTTCAGTCAGTTCAGATGCAGTCAGGAAAAAGTGTGTCTGCAACCTTACTGTTTCCTGGGCTCCACTTCTCTCTTGTGTGCTTAACAGTTTTCTCTTTCCCCCTTCCTCCTTTTAATTTTCTTCTTGTGGTAGATCCTGTACTATTTGCATCACTCACCACACAGATTTATCAAAGAATTATCTTAAGCCAACATGACCTGTATGGCTTCTCACAAAATGAATTTGCAGTCTCCTGGTTCACAAGGTGGCCCCAGAAGGTAGGAGTAAGGCCATTTGTTTGTTCTTCTTATGCAGTATCCAGGTGGGTCACTCATCCAAGTATGGAAAATCAGTGATCCCTGCTCAGTCTGACATTTCAGCACTAGGTGATTTAACCTCTCTGTCCTGACACTCTCTAATTCACCAGTACAGACAAAGTCCTTAGGTTTCAAAGGTCATGCAGAGACTGAAATAGGTTTTTGCACAGACGTGACTGTTACCAGAAATCTGTGTAGATGTGTTATGCTTTGCCTAATATTTACTTATGTGTGTTTACAAATTTCATTGCAGGGTTTGTGTTCTTTGCTTTAAATGTCACCCTACCCCAAAGGAAATGTCACCAGAGTTCTCAGCTCTGCAGAGGGTGTCAGGAAAAGTTGAAAGGAAGCAAGGGAGCAGAGCACTAGATGGGTAACAAGCCATGGGGCCTGAACTTCCAGGAAGGAGAACAGAGGGAAGTCAGAGTAAAATGATTCCTGAAAAGTAGAGCTAGAACCTGTACTTCCAAAGCAAATGGCATGTGAGAGCTAGATCACAAATGAGCAGCTGGAGACAATACTGTCATGGGCTGAAATCTCTAGTACACACAACATTATTTTCTTCCTGGAGACATTTTTTTTTTCTGTTAATTGAAATTTTCTGTGTTTTATTTATTCCTCTGATTAATTTTGCCTGTTGATTTCTGCCACATTTGTGATTTGCAAGGTCTCTCCTTACACCCTCCCTGTGTTTGAGAGTGTCACTAATACAATATCTACTCCTTCTTGCAGATCACTTCTGACAGTATCAAACACTGTCAGTCTTATCACCATCCTCTGCAATACACTCCAAGATAGCTCTCTGCAGTCATTCACCAGCATTTAGCATTACTTTTTGCTAATGCTTCTTCTGTTAGTTTTTTATTTGCTCAAGTAGTAGCATGTCTGAGCCATGGGCAAATTCCAAGGGGAAATTTAAATGACAGTCCACATAAGGCCCCCAAGGTAGAGGAGAACATGCCAGGCTTAAAGGGAGGGATCATCAGTGCTGAGAGTCCTGGCATATATTCAGATTCCATCTCCAGCACCTGTTTAAATCTTTGATAGCACCACTGATCTCACCCATTTATCAACTCTGGTGTTTATCATCCTGAAGGAAATAGTAACTGTAAGGGAGAGCAGCTGACAGTAAAGAAATTAAGACTCAGGGGAGGGTAAATCACTCACAAAAAGAGGAGTATCTTGGTTTGACCTTCAAAAGGACAGCTTTAGTGGGAATAGAGTCTCAAAGTGTATGATGGGGAAAAGAAACTTTTATAAAAATCTGTAACAATTCAAAAAGTTACAATAGGAGATACTTGTTTTCTTTAAAAGCTGTCTCCTGAAATAGCTGCAGCTGAATTATTACAGAAGAGAGAAGCTGAAAGTGAAGATGAAGATTCAGTAGTGTGCAAGAAATTAAGAAGGTAAATAAACAATAGAAAATAAAAAGCATATTAGTGCAAGTAATACTGACTTCTTCAGCTTTAATGAGTTCATTAGGGATTATGATAAAATTGTGATTGTGATTGTTGTGAATTTATGTTAGTGTAGATTCTGTTCATAGCACTTTCAAGATTAACCTTTACAGTGCTGATATGATCATTAAATCAGGAGGGGCAAGTTTTCATTTACAAATGTTGAGATTAAGGTAGATACATTAGGGTTAGTAGTGTATATTTCTTGTAATGAAACTATTGTATTCTGGACTTTTATTAAAATTATCAAGCATTCCGTTTCTATTTTTATCTGGTTTTACAGAATTTTTTTCAAAACCCATTAACTTCATATGATTAATACATGGAAGTAAACAGATTTGAAAAATTTCATTTTAATTTTTAAAAATTGAGGCCAGCTACACCCAGTAACAACTTTCACATATTGAAGTCTTCAGAGTCCCCAAAATTTTAAGGATAATCCTCCTCTAGCACAGAAACTCTGTGAGTTACAAAGACAAAAAGTGTGAACACACTAACTTGTGAATGATTTCAAAGAAAAAACATTGAGCATAAGATGAATCTGGAATGAATTGAAAGTGCTGATATAAAAATTTGCTCTGTATCCAGTTCTGTCCCCTCAGTTTAGGAAGGATGTTGAGATTCTTGAGTGTGTCCAGAGGAGACAACAAGGCTGGTGAGTGGCTTGGAACACAAACCCTGTGAGCAATGGCTGAGGGAGCTGAGGTTTATACTGGAGAAAAGGAGACTCAGGGATGACCTTATCACTCTCTACAACTCCCTGAAAAGTGGCTGTAGCAGAGGGGGGGTTGATCTCTTTCTCCAGGCAGCAACTAAGAGAACAGAGGACACAGTCTCAAGCTGCACCAAGGAAAATTAGGTTGGATATTAAGAAAAAAGATTTTACAGATAGAGTGATAAAGTACTGGAGTTGTCTGCCTGGGGAGGTGGTGGAGTCACCATCCCTGGATGTGTTTAAAAAAAGACTGGATGTGGCACTTGGTGCCGTGGTTTAGTTGAGGTGTTAGGGCATGGGTTGGACTCAATAATCTTGAAGGTTTCTTCCAACCGAGTGATTCTGTGATTCTATGAATTATGAAATTTTGATAGTACTTACTTTGCATGAAATATAATTTCTGCAACTCCCCAATTGGTCTTTTATTTATTTATTTAGTTAGTTATTTATTTTATTTTTTATTTGACTCGTAGCTTCTAAATTCACATTTTGATTATAGACTGGGCTTATTTCTGTTTTTAAATGTATATACATATATAGTTATACTTTATATATACCTTACTTGTATATTTAATTTTATTTTAAATTTATTTCTTTTATGTGCTGTAATTCTGTAATAAATTATGCAAACATATTAATGGCTATTGATATGCCATACCAACTGAAACTTCTGTGATTTGAATAGTTGCTTCATCTTTGGTTTAAATCTTCTAAGGAGCCATCACTCAGTTCTTGAAATATGTTTGTCATTTTGTCTTTGGTGCCTCCAGTTTGAAACTTGAGATGTTTCTGCAGTCATTGTCTCCTAAGACAGGTCTGGGGCACAGAAAGAAGGATCTGTCTCTAAGTTTGATTTCTTTCTGAGTAGCACTTGCTAGAGATCTGCTATCCATATGTCTTTGTTCTCACGTATAGTTTATGCTCACAAAGCTTGCACAGCTTACTTGGATTTCTAGATTACCTGTTACCTATTACCTTTCACGATTGTTTTGCTTTAGCATTTGCATATAACTCCAGCTTAAACTCTCTGTAGGTGTTTCGCAACACAGTTGATTTGTCTCATTCATAAAATAATTATATCCAACTTAAATATACAGCAAGATTGTTCCATTACTTTGTGTTTGAAAAGGTTTTAGACCACAAGTGGCTCAATAAAGTGCTATTAACTAAGGATTTCATTCAGCAGATCAGATTGCATTAAGTTCAGCTCAAAGTTGTTAAGACATGTCAACAATTAATTATATAAACAGATACTTTTCATTCATGAGCTGGAACCCATTTATATACACCTCTTTGAAAACATAAATTGCAATTATAGCAGAATGTAGTCCTCTGATGGAAGAGTTACAAAGTTTTTCTCTTTCTAAAAGCTTTCCTAATGCCTCACTGATTCCTATTTCCTACTCATTAAATTATGGCCTAATTAGTGTAGAGCTTTGTTGTAGAGAAACAGTTTTCACTTTCTAAACTGTTGATCTTTTCATAGTTCTACTTTCAGCAGTATTTTCTGTCTAAAAATGATGCAGCTCTGCATCAAAGTTGCCACTTCATTTACTGTTCTAAAATGCTGAGGTGATGAGAACTGTGGAAATTGCTGTAATTATGCAAGTATTTGTGTTTGCTTATTGTCTCACAGCTGCCTAAGTGTTATTTGAAGATAGGGCTCATCAGCAAACAAATACTTGATTTACTGAATTTTTTTGTCTTTCACGTTAAACTCCTTCCAGTACAGTAGAAAAGACAAACCTTCAACCCAGATAGATCCCTCACCTAGACCAAATTTCAAACTTTTTTCTCTTCTGCAGTCGGGTTGAATAAAGATCTTGAACCCATTTCTATAATTTTGTCTGCCTTAGTTTACAAATTGTCTGTCTCTCTGTCTCTCACAACTTGGGTATTCTTGGTGTGATTAAAATCTCGTTTACCTGGTATTTAAATCTGATTAAAAATTATACTTGAATTTACAAAAACTAATTCAGCAAAATTTAATTTTTTAATTGAAACTGCCCTGTAAAATAGGTCTGTCTGGTGGGCATTTTTCTACCAAAAAAAAAGGTTTTTTGAAAGTTTCCAGTCAGCTCTATTTACCTGCTGAACTTTTTGCTATGATAAATCATGCACAGCACTTAAAGATAATTTGTGGAGCAATTAAAGTAGCTACTGAGGTTTTATGGTGTGCAATTATGTTTCTTCCATCAGAACATCATTAGGAGAATACTTGTTTGCCCTTGCAAGTGAGCTTGTTAAATGTAAAGAAAAATGCAACTGGCAAGCAATAAAGGGCAGATTTAGGGACAAATAAGATGTCCAAAGAGTTCTTTATGAGTGGGACTTTTTTTGTTTGCTAAGCTTTTGTTTTTCTAGCCTTCCTTGGAATAAAAACTAGAGATCAGAACACCAATTTAATTACATATAGTTGGCTGACAGTTTAAATGCAACTTCATGCATCAGTGCTAAATATACTGGGTTACAGTTAAGTAAAAAAGCAGTACATGCTAAACTTGTGAACATCACCACATACCATTGGATACACCTATTTTTTTTCAGAGTTTTAGTGACTCTCCAAAAGTAGCCTTGTGATTTTTAGGCCTGTAGGAAAATTCGGGTTTGAAAGGATTTCAAAATGTCTAGTCCTGCCTCCTGCTCAAAGCAGGATCAACTAGAAGGACAAACCAGATTGTTCAGTGATTTATCCAGTTGAGTTTTAAAAAATTCTGAGGATGCTCAGTTGGAAGCATGACCAGTTCATAGACTGCGTGACTACTCTGGTCAGCATGCTCTGCTATTTCTTTGGCCTCATGGTGAGAATGTTTCTCCTTACTCAGTCTTAATGCCTTTTATTTCCACTTATCCTTGTTATCTCTCTTGTCTTCAGGCATCACTGTGAAAAACCTGGCTTTGGCCCTTGATCTCTCTGTAGGCAGAGAATTGGTGGTGGGATTGTTGGTTTTTTAAACTTCTTCATGATTAGACATCTACCATGTTGGTTGTGGGAATGCTGGAAAACTAGAATTCTTTAGCCCAATAAAGAGAAGATTTAGGGGACCAATTAATAGAAGCTTTCAAGTACATAAAAGGTGTATTAAAATATTACATCTGATTCTGAATTTCTGGTTCATATGTACACTGGAGCTTATAAAGTTACTTGCAGGAATCAGCATGGTAGAACAGAGTTGTCAGATGGAGCATACTCTAGCTGAACTCCAGCTTAAAAAAGATTGGTTTAAAGTACAGACAGAACTAAGTCATGCTTTACTCTCTGTCAGAAACTGGATCTTTCAGCTGAAATAAGAAAAGAAGAAAGCAGAAAGTAGTCGGAGGTATTTGTTCTGTTTAATCCATAGTTTTTAAAATATATTAAAATGGAATGAGAATAAGATCTGTTAAGAGAAAATATAAAAACTTTTGGCATCCTCATGTTTTAGGGAGAAAGTGAAGGCAGGAAGAGGAGACCTCTCTGTCTACTGGATTGGCTATTCAAGAGTGGTAGCATTTGTGTCATTTTTTTTTTCTTGCTGCACTCCTAAGAGAAACAGAAGTAATTCATCTCCGTAGGAGTACACTTGATTCCCAGATGTCCACGTTGAAGGGGTATTTAATTTCTCATTTCAGACTTCAACTGAATTGTCTAATATTTTGGCTGACACAGTTTTCCTTTAGGAGTGAAAAACACCACTTCTTCTTTTAACATCTGCAGCTAGAATAGAAGTAAAATATGAAAAAACCCAGGTCAGCGGACACTTAATAACTTGGGTAATAGATTTCTACACAATTTCACTCAGAATTTCCATTTCTTCTTCTCAATTGTGTCACCATCTCTTACTAGACTGCACTACAAGTTAACACTAAATTTACAGAATAATAAAAATATAAGTTTCTGCCATAAGCAATTCTGAATTTAAATTAAATTTAACACAGCAGTAAGCCAAAGCTAGAAGACCAGTTACAACAGCAGATGACATAAAAAAGTGGGAGTTTCAGATTTTTAGATTTTAAAATTGTTTGAATTTGGGAATTGACATCCAGAGGGAAGATATGATGTACTAGTACATGTTCAGAATTTAAAAAATCCAGTTTTGCAATATTTAAATTATTTAAAGCAGCATTTTAAATTCTGCAAGGTGGATCTTCTACTCTCATTAAATTTCTGGATAATGCATAAACCAAACCACACCCAACTGAGGATTGTTCACTTGTGTGATATTTTAGGTTATTTCTCAAACATTCCTTTCTCTAATTCTCTGTGTAAGACTGCCATTCCAAAACTGCGTGGTGATTCTCATTTCCTTTTGTCAGCAGTGGCTCAAGACAGATGTAGCATTTCCTATGTAGCTTTTTGGTTTTTGTCAATATAGTTTCTGTTTCATCACTTATTGGCTTGCCTTGGCCATGAAAGTTTCACTGATTATCTTTTTTTTGTATGTCATGTTTTCATCAACCATCAGCCTCCATCTACAGTGGCTTAACATAGCCACAGTGTTGTGCATCTGTTTTGCCAAAGAACATCTCAGGAAAATGAGACTAAACTCAAAAAAACACTGCACAAGCAGATTTTGGAGTTTGACTGGAAAGGGCTAGAGGCCATGAGTCTTCAACTCCTTTCTGGAATGTGTCATACATTTGGGTACCAGCCATGTTTCAAGTCTTGAGAGGCCCTGAGAGGACATTGGCTTAATGACTTTGCAGCAGGACCCCCTTCAGTTTCTCTGAGTAACCCTCTAGCCAGAGCTGTTTCAACATAGTCCCATGAATTCACAAATTCCACAGCCTGAGGATGTATTATCTATATTGTTCTTTTGCTGTCTGACAGCCTTTCCCTTTCTGGGGACTCTTTCAAGGCATAGGGGACTCTGAGAACCAATTTTTTCATTCCTTGGTAAGGTTAACATTGCACCTGATTTTGAAGTGTCTCTCTATTTTTGGTAGTGTCATCAAGAAGGGAGAAAAGGTTTGAGCTCTGCTGTTCATCCTCCATCTGCAAATAGAGGGTTCCCTACAGTTTCTGAGATTTATATAATTCAAAGGCCTAATCTATCTGTATTCTATCGAGAACTTCTTATCCCAAAAATGGATTCATTCTTCAGCACCTTTTTTGTAAAAAAGCACATTGCTTTTCACCACAGAAATCGTTCCCCAAATTGTTTCTGCTGGTAATTGGGAAAATTAAATGTAGGATTATCTTCTGCTAGAGGTTCTTAAACTAGATAAATAAGTTATGTCAAGGTCCAATACGAGACTAGTAGGATAAGAACTATTGTCAGCACTCCCTGGAATTCAATAAAAGTTCTGTTTCCATTCAGAGATAGCCATGCACAGTTATGATACAACACAGAAGGTGTATTATTGACACATACCAAGGAGCTACTTCCACCTAAGTGCAGTTTTGTCACGGTGGGCCTTGGGGTGGTGGTGGAGTGCCGTGACCTTCTAGAGAAGCATCCTGGGGAAGGACATCCTCAAGGCACAGGCATGTCCTCTGTCCTTGCTCCCAGGCGGAGAATGATTTCAACTCTTTTGTGAGCTCTCCATTTGGCTGGGGCAGAAGGAAGAGACAGGAACCACATGTGGCAATCCAAACCAAGCTTTATTCTTCTTTCCATGAAGGAATCCAGGAACAAACTGCCTCAAGGGGTTTGAGAGAGCAGGGTTGATATAGGAAGCCGGGGGCGGCGTAGAGGATTAAACGAATCATCTGAGGGCTCAGGGGTGGTATGAAGGGGGAAGGGCCAATAGGGTACAGGCAATTTACATGAAACAGCAAGGCATGCTGGGAGTAACCTTTTTGTAACCATTAGGCAAGGAAGTGCCTAATAGCATTCCCTCCAGGGGAGAGGCACACACTCTTTTGCTGAGAGGCTTTCAGCCTCCACACAATTTATCAAGCATTATAATCAGACTCTTAGATGACCTACTTTGTAGCTGTAGTTTCTTTTGGTTGGACTCTGAGCCTTACACATTATGGAAGAGTTGCCTACAAGTAATGACTCCAAGGTACAACAAAAAGGAAATTTGTCACATTCGTGTTCATATATCCTTCTGAGATTTTTTTTTTACAGGCTTTTATAAAACTGAATTATGCTTGGGTGTGTATTAGAGCACTCACAGTGGGGCCACAGTCCTGTGTGTCTCTACGGACTGTTCCACTAGTAATATATTTCTCAAGTCTGATTTAAGGGAGCAACAATTTTGATAGATTATTAGAAAGCAGTCTGAGTAAGGTTATACTTTGCAGTGCAAATTCCTAAGCAGTAATTGCAGTAAATTTCCTATCCACATCTATGAAGCTGTCTGATGTTT
The DNA here is from genome assembly GCA_013397375.1 of Toxostoma redivivum. Classification (NCBI taxonomy): domain Eukaryota; kingdom Metazoa; phylum Chordata; class Aves; order Passeriformes; family Mimidae; genus Toxostoma; species Toxostoma redivivum. The sequence goes on from VXBI01005464.1 coordinate 75,233, forward strand.
TTTTAGGAAGTGTGTCTCTGGGTTCCGTTCCCTTAATCATGCCTGGGTTTTGGCCCATGCTCTTTCCCAGTAGAATTTAGACTGGTACAAAGTTGGCCAATCTTCATCTGGGCCTCTGGATCCTCCCTTGCCTTAGTCTTTAGGCTATTGCCTTATTTTCTCACTGTCTTGGCCTAGGCTCATGCTGACCATACATCTCCTTGTGTTCTTTGCCTCTTCTGGCTCCACTCTCATCTTGTCCTCAAGGTCTTCCTCCTATTTGTACCTAACAACTCCCAGGAAGAACAACACTGTTCAAGCAAGATCTCAGATCTTAAACATCTGCTTGTCCTGTTCTTTTATTGGTTTGTGGGTTTTTTATAATTTCATGTTGGCTGTTATCTAAATTCATGTTGTTAAGATGAAAGAATTAATTTTTCCGTAGTTACCTCTATTTTTTAAGACTTCTGTTAATTTCTGTGAAGGAAGCAGGAGGAAAAACTCATTTTAGCCACAGTGAGATTTTAGCATTTGAATGAAGGGAAGGTACTTAAATTCATTATTTCTCTGCAATTAGTTGCCCTTTTGGATGAACTCCCTGAGTCAAGGAGCTACATTAAGAATGAATATCGAAGTTTTTCAGTTTTTCAACTGCTAAGTCAAGGCTATAGTGGCAGACAGGGCATTACTTATTGGGCAGGAAGGAGACGGATGGGCACATTTTTGGCTTTTATGTTTTCTGAAGCAAGGGATGTAATACATCATCCAGCAGTATCTCTATGCATGAATTGTTGGGGTATTTAAAAAGATATTTTTTCCTTTTTTCAGCTTCATGATTTATTCTCTATATTAATTCAGTGACTTGATAATTTCAAAATTCAAGAGCAAATTATTATTGATTAATTGGTTGATTCACTCTGTCTTTGATTTGATATATTCGTTGTTTACTTTTAATTAACTGAACAATTTACAGTAATTTAGCCCCAGTCATTCTTATTGTTATTCACTTCTTCCTTTAATCATAATCTCTACACAGAGAAGAGAATTGATCTTTCAAATTGCATCATTAACTCCAAGTTTGTCAATAACTTGGCAAATAACTTCAGTTACTTAAGCCATTTTTTCTAAATGAATACTTCTGTGTCTTCCCCAAATGAGCTATAAATTCAGTAATTAAAAGCAAATAAGGAACATTCATGAGTTTTGAGGGACAGATATATCACAGGTGAATAAAAAGCCAAGAGACCATAGCTCTGTGTCAGTTGCTGCTTGTTGAGTCCTGTGAGGTGTCCTGAGGAAGCTGTGAAAGTAAGTTACTCTACGTTTGGGCTGTCCTTCAAATCAAGTCATCATGAATTAATGTCTGGGGCTCCTCTGTGGTTTCCAGCTGGCTTAGCTGCATTTAGCACATTATTCCCATGTGTAAGGCTGCCTCTGTTTCCTCTCATTTTTGTACATTCCATTGAGACAATGCTTCCCAACATTGTGTTTGTTGTCGACTTATTTTGCCTTTCATTATCTATGAAAAATACCCATATTCTTAAATAATTATAGAATAGTTTGGGTTGAAAGGGACATTTAACAAATCCTTTAACATCTAGTCTAACCCTCAAATAAGATTTGTCCAGAAAGCAACCTTCAGAGGAAATCCTCATCTGTCCTTTCAGTCCAGCTGCAATGATTTTCTTCTATCCAACTGTTGCTGGCTTATTTGTGTTGCACACAACTGTGCTTGTTTTACTACATGTGATTCAAAATAGATAACGTTCAAAATTCTCAATTTTGCCACAGTGATAATTAGGGAAGAGCAGTGGTCAATTGATGTGACTTTACTTTTAAGAATACCATGGGAACCCAACTTGATTAATACATTAACTACATTTTTACTGTTATTATGCAAGGACATTTACTTGTTCCTGAGAAATGTTGAATTGCTTTTTTTTCTCTGAGAAAATAAATAAATCTGGAGATCTGGCCTGACTAAAAATTGAGCACTGAAACAATTCTGGGATGTTCTCAAGGCATATTATTCCTGACTTTATATGACAAGTTTATTGGAAACATTCAGGTAAAACGTTTTGACTTATGGCCTTTCCACAGTAGATTTACTGAATGCATAAAAATTCAATGAAATTGCATAAGATTTTCATTAAATTATACATGCAAAAACATTTTGGTACGAGTGAGAGATCACAATTTTAATTTTATTTTAATGTGTGCTTTTATTCTTTACTATTGTATAAATTGTACATTCTTTTTCCCCCCTGATATCTTTGTGTTAATATTTCAATCATGTGTCAATGTGTTTGAGAAAATATGGGAATTCAAGCACTGAGATTTTTTGTGTTACGTTTGGTGGATTGTAAATCTGTTATAGGAGGGTGTGCACCTAAAATTAAAAATATATTTCACGTTCTATGTGAAATTAGAAATGAGAAGTACATCTTATCTCCTCTTAACATCATCTGGTGATGAGGTATTTTAAGCAAAGCCCTGATCGTTAATGTTAAGAATGGCCAAACCTTTCCTTCTTATTACCAGTCAGCAGGATGTGCCTACAGAGAAAATGAGACACTGCAACTCCTCAAGGGCCTCAGAAAATAAAAATTTAAAAAACAATTTAAAAAAATTATACTGAACTATACTGAACACAACAAATGCCAATATGATTGGAGAAAAAGATCTCCAAAAGAAATCAAAAATCTTGCCTTGAGAAAGGAAGGGATGCTCTCATGTTCTATAAGGATAGCTGTGGTTATTTACTTGGAGGAAATAAGTAAACGTTTCCTGTATAGGGCATTAAGTTTCTCTAATAGTGGGATGGTTGAGGGATTTGGAATAAATTTTACATAAGCATACACTAGTGCTTCAAAAGCTTGTAATAGATGATATGGTTTAAACTGTATTTAAATAGCATAAATTTGCTCCTACTAGGCTGGGTTTGAAATAACTTTACATGGTTAAGGTCACATAACAGAAATTAATTTTTTTTTCTGGTCCCTAAACTAATGTCTGAATCTAAAAAACTGGATCTAAATTTAAATGTTAATGATTTTTGGTTTAGAAGTGGTAATCAAGCCATGTGTTCATTTATAAATTCTAATTCCTCTGGGCATGGCTGGGAAACAGTAATTAAGCAGTGTTTTTCTTTTTTTCTCAATAATATTGAAATAGGTTCTTGATAAAGTTGAAATAGGTTACTTCTTTCTGAAGTAAGAAGTTTCTTTCTCGCAAAATCTTTCTTTCCTTCCAGTCCTAGAAAAATACACCTGTCAATATTAACTTATTTCTTAATCTTTTATGTGGCAGACCTAGGGCAAATAGTAATCTTCAAAAGGTTTGGATAATTTTTGGTTTCAAGCATTTCCAGCATGTTCCACCTGGGATATGTTGTGATTATTGGAGCAAAACTTATTTGTGTTAGAACACTGACATATTTTATTTAGCAGTCTTTGATAGGAGCAATTTTAATGGCAAAAAATCACAAAAGCTTAACCAATTTCCCCTTCTTTCTGCAGTGAAAATGTTTTGTAGTAGAACAAATAGGCTTTTCTAAGTGTTCTATATAATGTTACGCATGAAGTGCTTTAAAATGGTTGCCATGCTGGTGTTAGTATTTTACAGGGAAGCCATTCTGTTTGTGAAAGGCATTGAATTAAGACAAAAAGAACAAACCCCTTAAATTACACTTCATGTAAATGTGCACATTAAGAAACATTGCAAAACAAAGCTAGTGTTATTTGTGTCCCTTGCAAGAGCCACATGGATTTTGTGACTGATGTCAGAAACTGCAGTGATGCAGAAGTTCAGAACTGGATAGACTCATCTCTGATGAGTGGCTTAATGAGCTCTATTATTTCAGAAATTAATTCACAAGTAATAATACAACTATATGCACTCTTATAGGAAATGGTATCTAGTATGCTTGTCACCTCGAAAACTGTCTTGAGTGAATTGGTTGAATATCATGGGAAGAGGGGGAAAAATTCCAAACACAACCAACTCCCAAAACTTTCTAAATAATGCAGAATCTCAACATATATCTCTGCCTTTGTTACATTCCAACAGCATATATATAAGTATACATTTATGTAAACATGCATATTTTGAAAAAAGCCACCATGTTCTTAATTATTTCCACTAAGTTAATGATGGGATTTTCAACAGGGAAACTCATTTATTAATTTAATTTCATTTACCCTTTCTTCCTCATCACAGAAAAATGTAACAGTAAAAAACAGTACTGAAACAGGTAAAAAATCACTGTGCTTTAAAAGACCCACTTTATGTTTATTGCATGTCCCAAACTCTCACTGAAACTCTCAATAAAGGGGCAAATCAGTTAAGAAATGACTGTCAGACCCCAGGGACTTTTGCATTGGCTCTCTGGTGAGTTTTAAAATAATACTGTGTACACCATGTAGTGTATCAAGGAAGTCTAATAAGGTAAAGAGAGCTTGCATTTCTGTAAAACTGAAGGTCTGATACAGAAAAATACATTCTCCTGAGTTTAAAAAAGTAGTGCTTTTTTTTGTTTCATTTTGTTTGGTTTGGTTGGGGATTTTTTTGTTTGTTTGTTTTTGTCTGCAGAAGTATGTAGAAATCATACAGGTTTTCTATGTAAATGTCAGTTGTTCCAGCATAATTATTTATTTATATCATCCTGGTAGCCATAGTGAGGGGATATCCCATGCTATGATTTTTCAGTCTAGTTAATGAGGAAGAGAAAATCAGACAAAATTATCTGAGCTATGAGAAGAAAGTATGTGTTGTGATAGTGACATATTGCCCTTGTCTTGTATGTGTACAGCAACATACAGTAATGTGAGTAGGAGCCAGCAGAAAGGTTCTGGCAGAATAGAGACACAGCAAGGAGCAGAACAGTAGGATGGAATTTAACAGCTTCTGAGTCAGTGGTGGAAACTTTCAGGGATGAGCTAGTGAGAGTGGACTTGCATGATGAGAAACAAAAGGGAAAGTAAAATGTGTTCAGCATCAAAGGCTAAACTGTAAAGCAGGTATCTAGTATAAAATAGAGGTTCAGATAAGGAGAAAAATCTTTAGGATATACAGGATGGTGCAAATAGAGAAGAGGGAGTGGAGGGCAAGCTCAGATGTGTAGAATAAGCATGGAGGAGATTGTAGAAGAGAGGTCAGAAAGTCTACTGGAGATTCTTAAGAGAAGGTGGAAAAGTTTTAATTTGATTTAAAAATACCACAAAAAGGCTAAGGAAAGTGGCTGATAAGGTGCAGCTTCTGGAATATAAAATATACACCACCTGGCATGTGGGGTGTACTTACTGTACAGACTTAGAGAGATGAAGAGCAAAGTCAAGACAAGAAGACTTCAAGTCTGAAAGTGTTCCAGGTGATAGTTAAAGCAGACAATGGGAATGCAGGAATGAAATTTAGTAAGGTTTCAAGGATAAGGATAGGCATTCTCATAGCAAAAATCCCATGAAGGAAAAGCATGTTAGCTACGAAAGCCTCTCAAGGTTTTCCTAATAATTGGACTCTAAGAAGAAAATCAGAGCCTGAAATTCAGTGCCTAATCAAGGTGCCCAGCAAAGAAAAAATCATAATAATATATTGTGACTGACTAGCCCTCTAGTTTATCTGGCTGAAATGCATAAACAAGAGCAAAGTTTATTTGGGAAGGAGATACAACAGAGTAAAGCAGCCTATGGAAGATAAAATTAAAGCTCTCTTGTTTCTGTTAAGTTCCTGCCACTCAAAATAGACCTAGATTTAGATAGTTCACTCCCAAATGCAGTGCAAGGGGAATACAGATCTAAAATTGAAGCAGGTGAGGTATGGAGTTACCAAGAGTTGGAGGAAAGCACATCTGAATAAAACAGGCAAATGGTGTAAATAACAATCTGGGAGCCCAGTGCTGCTGACCCATTCATCACCTTGGGATTCATGGCTTGAACACTGTCCTGATTCTATATGCCCTTTTTACAAAGAACTGAGGAGGGATCCCACAGATGCATGACAGCTATTCTACCAACACCAGGCAAACTTCAAACCTTTGCCACGTTACATAATTCTGTCTCAACTGTGAAGTTTGAGGTCTCCTTTTTCTTTTAAGTTTCACAAAGAATAACTGGAACAGAACAAGAATTCATATTTACCCACAGGATGTTTAATTTGTCCAGCCCCTTTTACTATCTCTCCCTAGTGTTCTAGCTGCTAAGAGTTTTTCCAGTCTCAGCAGCATGAGTAATTAGTGTTGTCTTTTGCCTTGCGTGTTAAAGAGAGTCTTTCCTCCGTGTGTCTGGAGTAGGTACTAAAGGCAAAGGCACACAGCTATCACAGCTGTTTCTTCATTCACCATCTGAAATAAGATGACAAAAGGATCTAGGAATTATACAGTTATTAAGAAAATTTTGGAGATTACTGGGAAAAAATGGTACAGCTGCTCTCTGTGGAAGCCATTAGCACTATGGCAGAAGTAGAATCAGCTCCCTTTAAGCCAGGTGTCTCTAAATGAGGAACAGACTAAATAAAATACTTAAATATTGATGTGCTACATGAAGATACTGTAATCCCTTCATTTGGATTTTGTTTCCGGCAAAGCAACCCAAAGCTCACTTCAGTACACAGTCATAGTAATCTTTGTGTGGGGACCATCAGGCATGTCAGAACAAGATCCAAGTGGGTAAAACACTGGATAAATGGTTGTTTGAAGCTGGATATCTAGGAAGGTTAGGAAGAAGGCTAAATGTAGTTTGAAGACTCACTTTGATATTCCAGAGCAGACAGCTTCCAAATACCTATATGGAAGTCCTTCTTTCTGGTCTGGTCACGCAATCTGTAACCTTCTTCTCAGAGCATGTCTGTGATTATTCATTAATAGGGGGCAAGGCTTAACCTTTTCTTTTACAGGATAGATATTTGGTGGTACTGCTTACTTCTTATATACACTCAAAAAGTTTTATATTCAAAGAAAGAAGTCTTGGGTTCAAAATTCTCCTTAGCCCCTGTATTCCTGGCTGTTGTCCTGAATATTATCTTAACCACCAATTTAGAGGTTACAGTAGACAGGGTAGAGAGGTACTTCTTAAAAACTGAAAGGAGTAGGAAATTCATTGTCAGACACCACAATGGTTATTATGGTAGCCACAGCAGTCACCCTTTTCTGGGAGAAGCACCATTCTGCAGGATCCATCAGGTGCAATCACAGCAGAGCAGCTCTGCTGACTCAGACTCACTTTTCTGGGAGTGTATAATATTAAAAATGTAAGCCAGAGTGGTGAATACAGATTGAAAATAACAAGGTAATATATGGGATATTAGTTGGCATATGGTGTACATCAAGAAAGAAGATTACAAAATAAGTGGAATACCAGCTTTGTGGTTAATACTGATGGATACCAAGCAAACAGCAGCTGAGCATGTAACAGCCACAGCTGTGTAACTCCAAAGGAGCACCTGCATTATGCTGATACAAGGAGCCCAGGCAAATGAAATGCAGTCTGTGTTTGCTGTACTGAGTATAATCTGTTGTCACTATTTAGTCATTATTCTGGTTACTGTTATTCACATAACATCTCTACTAATTCTCATTGGTGGAAATGTTAGATTCTTCAGATCATACCATTTCTCTAAAAAAGATCGTCTAACAGCTAAGTCAGTACTTGTATGGCAAGAATGGACACTAACAAGAAGACTAAGCTACCCAAGGAATTCAGAATTATTGTGTTGTGAATACTGGTATAAGTGCTATATAATGCCAATGAAAAATACAGGTGCTTCAGTTTTTTGGGAAATAAATCTTACTTTTGAACTGAAACAGCCACCTCCTTGATTAAAGTGATCACATACCAGCTATAAACTGTCTCTGACAGTTCAAGTTAACATACAAGTCTGGATTTTCAGGCAACACATTCTAATCAAGTTAGAAAAATATAAACAGTTTAAAATCTTTTGAAAGACGAATGAAAGAATATTTAATATAAAGAGTTGTGGTTAGAATTAGGAACTTCTGGGAAACAGAGCTATAGTTTTTTGGGGTTTTTTTACCTTAAATCTCTTTTTCTCTGTAACCTACCATGGTTATTATCAAGTAGAAGAAGCAAATAAAATAGCAGCAAGGAATGTGTTTAATATTGAATGTCATCCTTTGTCATAGATACATATAAAACTATTAGAAGTGATTTCTTGTTGTTAGGGTTTTCAGCTGGAGGCACCCAGTGAAAAAGAATGCAGCTTGTTGAAAATAACACAGGAAAAAGTTCATTTTGTGAACTTTATATGTACACATGCACTGTTTGTTTATTCTGTTGAGGAGATTGGTGCATTACATTCTGGGGCTTGCTAGCCATGGGCCAGATGGTACTGTCACTTGCACCAGGTGTGGAGCCAATTCAGGATCCTTCTCAATGAAGCAATCCATGGGTTGAAATGCATTTTTTGGTAGTGTTTGTCATCCAAATTCATCAGAGGAGCTATGGTAAAAAGTGCAGATAGTTCTGCCTGTCTGTTTTTAATGAAAAAGATGAACATATATTGCATAGCAGCACTGAGACTCCATTTCCCTCTAGTACTGGTGTTACCAGAACTGCTAAAACTTTCTTGTACACAGAATTTATACAGGCTATAAAGGATTCTTCAAAACAAAAATCATCGAATAAGGTTTGAAAATCTTGAGGATTATGTAACTATTTCTCTGATGAAGAGGATTAAATTAATGATTACAGAGATGGAAGGATAATTTGCCTTGGCAGAAAACATTCAAGAAGGTCTCAATCAGACCAGCTAGTGTTGCTGTGAAGGATTGTCACTGAAATATGTTTCCACTTTCCCTCTCTCATAATCTTTTTCTGTCATATTTTTTAGCTTATTTATTATTTTATTAATGATTTTCAGTTACTCATTCTGATCTCAATTTTCTTGTCTAAGAACTTAAGTTAAGGGTTTTTTATTCTGATCTTGATTCTAGGGACAATGAGACTCTCACTTGAAGGCCCTGTCAGCTGGTTGTTGAACTATTTTAAAGCATATTGTTAATTTGACACAAGGGAGAGGAAATAAATAGCAACACAGAGGTATTTTCATGTTCCAAGTTGTGCTCAAATATTGCAAGGTATCATTGAACGTCTCTCACAGGGGATATATCTTTTCTATCTGTAATGTAAACAAGGTTGTTCATGTTTGTTTCCGGATTAGTGATGAGTGCATCAGCTTTAATGTTGTTCATCAAGAAGTTGTAAAGAAAATTTTAAAAGTCATGACACAAGACTTGTGATTCTGAACATCTTAGCTTGTAGAAGATTCACAATACATGTTGTGTCTCCACTGAGAGACATAGCCAGTATGTCTTTTTTTTCCTCCAGTAGGAAAGCAAACATCCAAATAAACTATAATCAGGATCAGATTTTTTGGTTTCAGTTATCTACCGTCCAAGATCAAAGCTCTGACCCCTGAACAAGGAGAAGGTGCCCAAAGGTTAATTCATAATTCATCTAATTGAAACTTGCATGATAGATGTGATCAGAATACAGACCAAAAGTCACGGGTTGTATGGGAGTTTTGACTGAAGACCTGAGATAAGGTTGAAAAAGTCTGGCAGGGAGCCAGGGAAGTGAACTAAAGTACTCTGAGTCCTTTTTGGAGGGATGGATCCATAAATGTGTATGAATTAAAGCACAGTTGAAAAGAAACCTAGTATGGCAAGCTTTGTACATTAAGATGACAAAGGTCTTAGGAGCTTCCTAGAATATCTGTATTGTTCCCCCTACTGGTTTTTGATGCATTTAGGGAATCTTTCACTGTCTCAATCATTCTACTCCTGCTGGAATAAAAAGCAAAATAATTTTATTAATTCAAGTGTCTTCCTGTGGTGTTAGTCTAATACTTTTTTCTTTTTTTTAATGAACCATGTTCCTTGGTTTCCTTCTCTTGTAACATTCTGGCCTGCATTGCTAGAATATAGTCTTATTGATTATAGTCATCTTACTATGTCCTTTGAAAAGGCTGGAAGAATTTCTTATGATGTGCCAAATTTTAAAGTACACCCATGAAGAGGTGAAACATTGAAAAGATTCCCCAAAGTCATCTCATCCCACTTGTGCAAGCTCAGTAGATATTTTATGATAACTATTTCTCTAACTTGTTCCAAAAAAAATTCTGAGTTTGCTATGTGAACTAATTATTTAATAAATAAATAAATAAATATTACAGTGTACTAAAAAAGGTGCATTGAATTGGTGAGAATTTTGCACTATAATTTTTTAGTAGATATTCCTTCTTCAAAAGCATGTTTAAGTCCCTTCACTTTAGTATTATTAGATAAAAATTGTATTCTATCATCTTTGTTCACCATTAACAAGTGCTTTACTTCTATATAATGAATTAATAAATCAAATGGATTAAATCTCTGGAGAAAGAAAGAAATTTTTAGCAGATATTTCAGAAATTACTTGATCTCCTCAACAATGAATGACTTCCTAGATGACAGCAACTACTTTGTGCTGAAAAACTGAGAACTATTCTCTATCCTTGAGAAGAAATACAAATCATTGCTTGCTCACAATTGCAGCCCTCAAAGCTTACCTCCTTTGTGCTGAAGTCACTTCACTGCACAGCAGCCAGGCTTAACAGCCCCATTTGAGTGTGTAACAGCTGAACCCCCTGAGACAGTGTCTGTACCCCTGAGCCTCAGGTCTGCACGGCCCTTTGGGTGCACAAGGATAAATTCTGTTTGCAGGGACCTCATGAGCACAGCTTGAGGTAGGACATGTGATGGGCTGCTTGGCTGGAGAGAAATTGCCTGATATTTCCTGAAATTGCATTACATTGCAGTTGCTGGAGTTGATAATAATCTCTACATGGAGCTGAGCTCCTACATCAAAGTTGTGCTAAATGGCCAATATAATTTGTGTGCTGGAGTGGAACTGTAGCAGTTCAGTATTCTTATTATTCAAAATGGTTTACAGTTTTGTTTTAGATTTTGGATTGTGATCTAAATAATGATTGCCTGTAGAAACCAGGGAAAATCCTTTCCTGCTGGTTCTGAGGTAGCACCAGTGGATTTTTTTACATTTAGTTAAAATATCTAATTAACAATCTGGAAATCCTCAATATTTTTAATAGGAAGCAAAGGATTAGTAGAAAATGTAATTTCTGCAAAATAGAGTGAAACAATCAAGCCTTATAACTTCTGATGGAAACTTAAACTATTGGACTTTTTTTTTCTTCTTAATACCAGTTAAAGCAGTCACTTTAAAGCAAATGTTATAAATATCTTGCTGCTGTCTCTCGCATGATCATTCTGGACAAAATGTCCAACCCATGATCAACACATCATGGGATGGAAGAGCAACTGGCTCACAGATTGGGCACAAAGGGTTACAGTGAATGGGGTGACATCAGACTGGTGACCTGTCACTGCTGAGGTTGTTTCACAGGGCTCTGTCCTGGCCCTGTGCTCTTCAACATTTTCATAAGTGACTTGGAGACAGGACTGGAAGGGACACTGAGCAAGTTCACAGATGATACAAAACTGGGAGGATTCCCTCTGCGGGGAGGCCCTGCAGAGAGACCTTGACAAATGAAAGGCTGGGCAATCACCAACCACATGAAGTTCAACAAGGGAAAGTGCTGGATTCTGCACCTGGAACAGGCCAACCCTGGATGCATGGAAATGTTGGGGAATAGGATGCTGGAAAGCAGCACCTGGGGGTCCTGGCTGATGGCAAGTTGGACACGAGCCAGCAGTGCCCTGGAGCCAGGAGGGCCAACCCTGTCCTGGGGACATCAGGCACAGCATCACAGCCGGGCAAGGGAGGGGATTGTCCTGCTCTGCTCTGAGCTGGGGCAGCCTCACCTCCAGGGCTGGGGGCAGCTTTGGGCACCACAATGTAAGAAAGACATTAAACTATTAGAGAGTGTCCAAAGGAGGGCACAAAGATGGGGAAGGGCCTTGAGGGGAAGCCGTGTGAGGAGCAGCTGAGGGCACTTGGTCTGTTCAGCCTGGAGGAGACTGAGGGGAGACCTCAGTGCAGGAACAACTTCCTTGGGAGGGGAAGAGGAGGGGCAGGCACTGATCTCTGCTCTGTGGTGACAGTGACAGGACACAAGGGAATGGCCTGAAGTTGTGTCAGGGGAGGTTTAGGGTGGATATCAGGAAAAGATTCTGCTCCCAGAGGGTGGTTGGGCACTGGAACAGGCTCCCCAGGGAAGTGATCACAGCATCAAGCCTGAGAGAGCTCAAGAAGTGTTTGCACAATGCTCTCGGGCACAGGATGTGACTCCTGGGGATGGGTCTGTGCAGAACATTGATGGACTCAATGATCCTTGTGGGTCCCTTCCAACTCAGCTTATTTCTGTGACTTTGTGCCATCTAGACATAGAATTGGCACTTTTTAAAATTCAAAATTTAATAGCAAGATCTGTTCTTGTAAAATTATGTGTGTATAAAGCTTAAGGATTTATTTTGAGGCTTTGAAAAAATATTTTCTTATCCTTTCTCTACAAATTTTGTATCTTAGTTGCCATAAAAACCATACGAATAAGTTGAATATAAATGAGTTTGCTATCTTTTTCCTGGGGTAATTTATTTAATTTGAATGTAATTTGGTCAGTGTGAAATTCCAGTTTTTAAGTGGTTACCTTATAACAAATTAATATGCCTAATAGCAGAAGAGTTTGGGTTTGGATTGTTTGGGGGTTTTATGGTATGATATTACTAGCTTTGTTTCTAAATTACAGCCCACTGATCAGTGAAATGATCCTCCCTCTCTGTAGTTACACTCTTTTCAAGCAGCACTAATCTTGTTACTGCTTCTCACCAATCTGCAGAGGGAAATAATGGCTGGGGCAAGCTGGGAAAGGGGAGAGGCAGGAGGAGACTGCAGAGCTTAGGAAGTGAGTACCACAATAGCAGCTGCTGGGACTGCTCTACAGCCAGAGGATTGTTTGGGTAGTGTTTCTAGGTTTCTGTATCCCTGGAATCAAGACTTTTGTGTGTTAGTCCTGGGGATGAGATGCAGCTGTTCTTAACATGGAGTTAAATGTAAAAAATTCGTGATTCCAAGTGTTTAAGTTACAGTGGAGACCAGTCTGTGTCTTCCCATAGGACAGTAAATAGCTCTCATTCAAGGCTCAGCCTTGGTCCTAAATACCAGCCCTCACCAGCCTGGAGGGGTCTGGAAGACCACATATTTCAGAGTCTGGCTTATTTCAGAGGATGATCTTGCTAATCCTCTCACTCTTTTGCAAAGATGAGGAGGAATGAGTTTATAAAATATCTTCTCTTCAATGTCAGAAGTGAGCAGTGTCCTCTCCACATTTCTGATGGGGCTCAGCCTGACCATGGTGCTGTCCAGGAGGGGTGGCTGCCATCTCTCCATGTGAGTGGTACTTGGGCTTTCAGCTACTCTGCCCCTGCTCTGTCATAAAGGCAGCTCTATGAATGACATCCCTTGCCTTTTGGCACAAATTAATTGTTTTCAAGGGACACTTTTTAAAAAATGTGTTTATTGACCATCACATATAAGAAGCAGACTATGGGCAAGGGAATGTGCCTGCCTCAGTGCAACAGTGAAGACTCATTTTTTTTCATTCAACTCCAAAAAAATTACTTATCACTGAGTGCTGCTAGCTCCAGAACAGATCTCTGAATGTCTGAAATAATCATTTCCATAGCAGTCCCACACATCCTCCAGGATTCTAACCATGGAGGATGTTGAAACTTCCTTCCCTTTACAGATCAGCTCTCACAAATACAAAGATATGCAACAAATAGACAGAAGATCTCTATCATTAGAGTGCATTTCTTGGTGGTTGCCTTCCTCTTTCCTGTTGGGATTCATCAGTTTAGTTTACTCCACATTTCATTTGCTGGTCAGCCTGAGTTTTCTAAATGACTAGGTAATGAGCTTATCTACAGGGAAGTTTGTCTGGTGTGTTTTACACATGTTTTCACTTGTTATTTCTTTCTACTGACTGCAAAGGAGGAACTGCTGGCAGTCTTATGTAACTACTAATTTGAATGTCTAAATTAGGTAAAATGGGCTCCACCTGAGATGTATGTCTAGTTGCTGTCATTTGTAAAGTATTTATGCCTGTGTGGATAGAAACCCACATCCAGTTTATTTGTCAGTAAGTTTCTGGCACATTGCAATGGCCTTGTGAAAACTGAACATTCTCATAAAAATTTGAGGTGACAAGATTCACTGTTAGTATTTCAGAACTGTAGTTCTTGCAAATAAGATTTTATGGTAGGTTTGTTCTTGTCAAAATAACTTGTGTGTATGAGTTCTTAATTCACTAAGAAAAAATGACAGAATTCAATTTGAAAACAGATTCTAAAAGAGCAATGAAGAGAGATAAGTGGAAAATAACATCTATTTGCTTGGAAGTGGAAGACAGAAGAAAGTCAGTATTAGTCAAGCTGCCAAACAATCACTTGGAAATACTGAAGGCTGTCAAAGTTCTCATGCTGGAACAATAGTGGACTCTTTAAGTTTTTCCTGAGCTAAGCAGAGAAAATCAGAATAGCTCTTTTGACACATAGCATTTTGGTTTTATGCCACTGCAGATTTTCATTCCAATACTTTACGTTGTTTAGTGTTCATCATCACCCAAAATTTGTGCGTTACTTAACTACCACCTGCCATAGGAAATCATTCCTCTTGCTCTATGGTGAATCCCTCTCTGCAACTGCTGTGTCAGTGCTGACAGACACTCACCTGGGTCCTCCCACTTCCCATATCAGTTCTTCCCCTGCTCTCCATGTGCTCTTATGTGGCTTCCTGAGCCCTAGTCCCTGCCCTACCTGCTGCCATCTGCCCTATTAGACCTGAGAAGAGCTGAAGAAAGAGTGATTGACAGAAAAGGACAGATGCTCCTGTCAAAGGGCAGGGTGTAAATGGAGGAATCTAAGCACAAGACCTGAGGCTGAAACTGCACCTCCTCATCTCCTCTTGAATGGTGTTGGGTTTCTGAGAAGGAATAAGGAATTACACATCCTCCATGCTGTAAAGTACTCTGTGGGCTTTTGGCATAGGGAGACCACTCTAGGACTGGATTCAACCAGGCTGGGCATAGAAAGAGCTCTGTGGCCCCATGTATTGCTGAACATCTTAAAGACTCATCCTTGAAGAATTTGACGATTTCATATTTATTTTCCTACGAATCATTTGAAATGCTGTAAATTAACAGGCTCACGGGCTAAGAAGGAAGTCCAAGTCTTGTTAGTGTTCCTGTTCTCCTCTCCCATGGTTCTTCTACAAGGTGTTTGGAAAGGTAGTAGTTATAATGTTATGTCTAGAGCTAAATACTCACAAAAGCTATGGGTGACAGCAGCTGGGCTGAATCCTACTGAGCATCCATCTACTAAGCAGCTTCATGAACCAAGGTTCCTACAATTGAATTGATGAAGTCGTAAGACTGGTAATTTCTCAGGAATAATGCAAAAGAAGGTAGGTAAGGCAATACCCACCAACACTAAAGCTGTCAGTGAATGGGATATGGTTGGAGAGAAGGAAGGGAAATGAGCAGTGAAAGAATATTTACATGTCAAGTACATGTAAGTTTGGTAAGAAACTGGAGAGGTGGACTGCTTGCTTACTGTCAACATTTACAAGAGGAAAGTCGGATTTTGCCGTGTAGAGTTACACCTTATTTTCTCTAAGCTGATGCTGAGTTTTCATGTAGACTCACAGTTTACAGAAATGTAAATCTGAAAACATGGTCTATTACAGGTACCTAGGGAAGGCATTTAGACATCCCAGAAATTTAGAGTTGAGATTGCAGCTGATGTTTATTTTGCAGGGTCTTGGTTTACCTCATAGAAGATGTAGGGGATTTTTAGGGTTTTCTATATGGTCTAAAGGTAAATAGTGGTACTTGTGTCTTCACCATGTTGTAAAGAGCAGCAGACTTGATGGGATAGGTCTTCAGGAATTTCTAGCAAGCTTGGTTATTAAAACAATAGGAACATAAAATTTTGTAAAAGGACCTTTCCTTATATCTTGTTAGTTCCTATAATAAATTCTCTGCAAGAACTTTGTCAGTTGTAGAGAATACCAATAAATCACACCTGCTGGATACCTTTATCTACACACTCACTGATATCCTACTCAGGCACCAGCTTGTTAGTGCAGCAGGTACAGACACCACACTGTCACCTTCCCAGCAGTCCATCTCGATCCATCTCCTTCTTGTTCTTCATTACAGGCTCTACTGTCTCATCAGAGCTGAAAGGCAGTCTCCAGAGTCTGTGGTGCCTTGGCTCCCCTACAGAGACCTTTACACTGATGTGAGGTTGTATCATCAGTCCTCAGGCATAATGGTTGTTTGTGTGACAGGTTACTCCTAAAGAGGAAGGGAAGGGGAGGAAATACCAGTTTGACTGTTCTGGTTGATGAGAAGCTGATGATGCTTGTGCTCAGGAAAGAAAAAAAAAGAATTGGGCATTAATTTTTAGCAAATACATGTTAAATAATAGCAAAATGCTTGATTGAAGATGTCAGTAATTACAAACAAGATTAATCATCCACAAGCTGCTAAGTGTCTTAGCCATCATACACAATAAAAAAATAAATTATCAGAGGAAGGATTTCCCTGCACGCCCCAGGCCTTGGGTTCATGTACACACATGCATGCAAAGAATCCTGCAGTCTGACATAATTCTCACTGAATGTCCTTAAATTGTCATTCCTGTGACTTTTGCCCATCCTCATTTATTTAGCCTACTCCTGCTCTCCTGCTCTAACAGTGTGGCTTTGATTGCAAGCTGGATATGAATGCATTTTGAAAGTTTTAAAGGTGAACATGTCTGAGGCATCTTTAACAATAAAAAAAAAAATTTGGGATTCTTCATAAAGGTCTTTACTACTGCCTACAGAAGCATCACAGTTATAACAAATGTGGTTTCTTTACCACTTTTGGAAATACCGAGGGTGAAGCAGTACCCCCTCAAATCTGGCATTTATCAGAACTTGTGACTATTTTTCTGTGGTTTTATATAGACTTGATGGGAATTTAGGTTAGAGAATGAGGAGCCAGGAACAGATCTAAGTGGAAAAGGATGAAGAGAATGAGAAAACAGGTTCTTTTACATACTATTGTATCAAAATAGCTGCTTGTCTGCAACTTTCTTCTAGAACTGTGCAGCACTAACATCATGGGAGCACAACAGAAGTCCAGAAAATTTTGGAAGAGTACATATTGTATACTATCATAAAAGTATAATAATAAGTCTGACTTATTTTATCTTTCAAACTATATTTTTAAACACCTACAGCTGAACTATTTAGGAGGAGAGGAAATGTGTTGGTTGTGTATTAGTTGATACTGCAAGACTTTTTCATTCCCTGAGCAAAAGTTTCAGATATTCTGTGTAGGAAAGACTACAAAGATGGGTCAGACCTTTGCAACCCCTCCTTCCATTTCATTTCCTTGTAGAATTTTCTTTTTCCTGAGTGGACCTGTCCTGGAATGGCTTTGCTACCTGTCTCATTTTTCTCCCCAAACCCCTATGACTTTTCTTTATACATGGTCTTACATGAAAGGCTCTGTAGAAAGGCCAAATGTTGGGTGGTGGGAGTGGAGGAAGAAGAGTACCCTTCTGGATGCTTTTGCTTTTGTGACATTCAGCTTTGTTCTCTTTCCTGAGGTCACTGGTGTGATGTTAGTTATCATTGTGTTGTTCATAATAAAATGCCCTCAGATAATCAATGCTTCCCTTTTGGTTTAAAAAGCTCACCCCTACATATCTTGAAAGCCTGTGGTGATTTTGCTGAGTTAATAAGAGATAAAACTGTTTTCTGGGAGGTTTATGTATAGTATTCAGTCAAGTGCTGCATTGCTTCCTCATCTCCTTAAAGGTTATTTAACAGAAAATCTCTATCGATTTGAAACATAAAGCCATAGCTAACCCTGGGATAAATTAATTGCTGACACAGGAATAAAGCATTTAATCAGCCTCCAAAGCTATTAGGGTGCTACATTATAAAAATATTTCTTTTAATACTGTAGCAAGGCATAAAAAGAGAAGAAAAAGTACTGAATGTCCTTTTGTGTGGTGGCATCAAAGTGCTGAGGTGACCACAGTGTTTTGAGCTCTCTGCTCTGTGACTCAGTTGTTTACTATCTGCTATGTTTGTTTTACCCATGTTTTCCAGATGCTCTGAACCCAAGTCAGAGCTGTAAGTATGAAAGCCCTATCAGAGGCAGAAAATTTTGACATCTGTTAACCCTAGATCTGCTTAGCCCAATGACATATTTGTCCTTTCACTGTGATGAATTGAATGGGCTTTTTTTGGGGTTTCCCTCCCATCAAGGCCATTTGGGCTTCCCTGCCATCAATCTCAATCTCATTGTGTTCTCTAACTGATAAGTTATTGTTTCCACAATAGCTGAATTCCTCTTCTGATTTACAAAAGTTCAAGAATGGACTTATTTAGACTGTGCTGGCATCATCCTGCTTCAAAAGAAAAGGGAAAATGGGTGACTGTAAGGGTTAGCTTGTGCTGCTGGGTGAGGATCCTTGGCTAACACAGAACAGAAAATCAGCACCTGATTGCTGCTTCTCCAGACCCAATGCCTGAGCAGAGGTTGTGTCTCTTTGTGTGTTACACTGGTTTCCTAAGACAGGCTCTTCCCAAGCTTTTCCTAAGAAAGCTTGTATGATCTGACAAGAGTCAGATGGCTTTTGGAAATACTGAGGGTGGCTTGCGCTGGCTTGTGCATGAGAATGGGGAGGCCTTTTGTTGACCTGAAAACTGTAGTGTATTTGGAAAATCCCATCACAAAGGGGGAGAATTTCTCCTCAGCTAAGAAGTCCTCCATAACCTTTCCACTGTCCTCTTGAGAAACTGAATTCTTTCTGTATGCAGTGAGGAATACAGATGGTTAACTTATTAGTTCTTAAGTTATGGCCTATAACAGTGTTAAACTGTTCTCCAGGTTACTCCCATGTACTTAAAAAAGGAAAAAAGCTCACACATATGAAGAAAAACACCCCCCCCCTTAAACAAACAAAGAAAAAAAACCCACCACCACCAAAAAATTTCATAGTAAAATTGTCTAAAAACAGGAACACATTGCTTAGGGACACTGTAGTGCTCCACTCCCAGAAATTTTCTAAACTTTAAAAGGTCTTGAACAGGCTGATCTAACATTGAAGTTAGCCTTGCTTTCAGCTGGGGGTAACACCAGATGTCTCTGAAGGCCCTTCCCAGCCTGAAGCATTTTATGATTATTTTAATAATTTTCCCAAAAGGAGCTGTCAGGTTTCCATCTAGCTGAGAACTAGATTCAAAATATTCCTGGTATCCATTTTTCAGCAATGCAGCTCTGCCACACCTTTTTTATTCAATGGAACAGTTTGTGACTATAATTTCCTCTTCTGGACAGCAAGGCAAATGTCCAGACCATCCCTGGAGACCTGTTGCATAAATAAAGCGATGTGGGAACAGGGATGTCTGTTGTAGCTGCAGTTCAAAACAGAGGTGTTAGACCTTTCAAGCTCCTCTTCTCAGATGATGTCAGCAGATGTAACAGGGAGAACTAAAGCTGAGAGATCCCATTAATCTTCTCCAGAAAACAAGTAACTACATAAGTCAGTAAGATTCATTTCTTCTGTAGAAAAAAAATTAAAACTTTGGGCAGAGGTGGAGGAGTGATTTTTAAGTTTTAACATTTCTCAGCAGTGGGAAATGAAGAATGTTTTGAGGTCCATCCATCTGCTGTGCCTTCTTGTGAAGGTCTTTGTCTTTCCCAACACTCTATCTTTAGCAGTTCCTGTGGTGTTTTTTCCCTATCACGTGAAGGTACTCAGCAGAATTGGCAGTGAGAGATTTTTTTGAATGATGGCCTCAATTCTTACCGTTCCAAACATTTCCTTGTGGGTGTGTATTGAAATATTTCTGCTGGAGCTGCAACTTATAAAAAATTCTCTGTAGCTGAACTGCGTGTAAGTTTGCATTCTTGTTGCATTCTCTAAAATTTCAACCATGTGGAAAAAAGGAAAACCTACAGCTACAGTTTTTCTAGATGCTTTCATGTCTGAACAGCATGTCTGCTTTCGGTCTTCATTAGGTTTCTAGCAAGGGCATGCCACCTTTTCCAGCCCTTTGAAATTCCTCAAGTTTTGTGTATCCTGTTAATTTGGTGGCTTAGGGGAATGTTCACATCAGTACACATCTTCAGCTCGCTCACAACCACTGCCACGCTGATCGCTGTCCGTGTGTTCCTGCTCCATTTCCTGGCTTCCATCGTTTCCTGTCTGTAGCAATATCTCATCCCACTACCACATGGAATATCTCTCTGTGGAGGTTCTGCTGTGGAGGTCCCACCCTGTGGCTCTAGCTCCAGCCATCCAGTTAGCTTGGGTATAAACAGGTCCATCTTTGCCCACATGAGAACATCCCAGTGCTCAGTCGATTTTCCTGCAGCTGCATCCCATGGCATGAGCAGCAGTCAAGCTCAGTTTCTGCCTTCTGCAGCCCCTGGCTGAAGCTCTGGTTTACTCAGTTCATGCTGGTGAGCCTAATAAAAAAATAAGTTTGTATTATTTTTTGTGTTTGGACAAATAACCCTTAAATTCTTTCTTCTTGTTTTTCTTCCTCTATAGCAGTCTTCTCTTTATACCCAGTGTGTGATGCTGTATGGCTTAGCTGAAGGCAAGGACATTTTTCTGTTACAAATGTGTGTAGCAGCAGGATGCTGCTCTTCTGATAACAGCCCACAGAATTCTGTCACCTTATAGCAGAATCTCTACAAATCTTTGGCCCTTCTCCAAATCCTCCAAAAAATGGGGGCAAACCCCCTAGTTTTGTCACATAAAGGACCTGCCTGTTCCTCAAATGATGGCTTTGAGGACACTGCTGTAAGCAAATCAAGTAGCTTTTCTGCAATGTCCCTGTCCTCATTCAATCTTCCAGAGGGAAGAAATACGAGTTAGGCTGGGGAATGAGTGGTACTGAGATAGAAGGTTTGATAAAAGCTTTAAAGACAAACTGGGTGTGTAAATACCAAGGATATGATTATTAACACAAAATGACACAAACACATCTCTCAAGGAAGTGTCTGCTCTGCCTTTCCTGTCAGACAGTTCAGACTTTAGCTAATCATGCATGGCCATCTAATCAGAAACTTATTGGGACAAAAGCATCTTACAGCCCACAGCAGCTGCCCACTGTTAATATCACTGTAGCAAAATGTGAACAACTGCAGTTGTGGAGACATATCTTAGACTACACTTTATTGTGATTTTGCTGAGTAGGAGCAAAATTAACATCTCTGTAATCAATGCTGATGGCAGCAGCAGCTAGGGCAAACCTGAACTGACTGCAGAAGTACCCCAAGCAGGCTAGTAAACACCTAAATAAAGAAAAATAAAAGCATCTAATTAGATTTTCATATCCTTTTGCAGGTGCTTGATTTTGTTGAAGATGTATCTCTTTGAACTGTAGTTTATAGCCACCATCACCATTTTCTATTGTACCGAGCCCCCCAACTGTGTCGGCTGCTTTATATATGACCCAAACAGGTAAAACACAATTCATAATTTCTTTTTATTGGCAGTATTTATCCTCATTTTCTCAGAGGAGACTAGCTAGATTCAATATAGTAACTGCAGCCAACAGTCCATCTCGGCACAGCTCAGTTTTGTACCAGTAATGAAATTTCACACAGGTTTTGTTTCATTTAGGGCTTTTAAAACCATTTCGTGAAACTAGAATTGTCTCTACATTGAAGAGCAAAGCTCCAAAAAGCTTTTGTCTGGAAAAGGTAAGATGGAACACTAAGATGATACATTTCCCAAGATTTTAAGGAAGAGGCTGTTAGCCCCTAACAGAACAATGCTTAAACTCTAAGTGCTATGTAATTTGATGTGCTTGCTCTTTGGAGATTACTGTGAAGATCTACTGAGTTGTAGAAATGATAGAACCCTGCCAAACCAAAACCTGAAAGCTGGGAGATGAAATTTGAAACTATATACTGATATTTTGCCTTGGCATAATTTGTCACAGGTACTCCTTGAAAGATGAATAACTGGGAGTTTGTATCAGTGCTTTACTGTCATCAAGCTGAGAAGTTTGAAGCTGTGCTCTCAGTAAAAAAGAGTGCTGAAAAATTAATGTTGACCTAATTGCAAACAAATAATGTATTAGCTTATATGTCTTTGACTTACCACCTAATCACAGATCTAAAGAAGGTAGCCAAAAGTGAATGCATTTCTTTCTGAACTGGTAGGTATTTTCAAGTGAATGTAAAATGGCTTTTCATTCATACCAAGACAAAAAAAGAGAGGCAACAATAATACTTCTTATCAGGATTCACCAGCTTTATAGCATCAGTAGTGTATGCAATGTTTTTTTTCCAAGTACAGCATCCTAATATCACAAAGATACAGAAGTGATTACTTAGTACCAAAGGGCATATTACTAGCTGATTTCTTTGATCTAACATAAATTAATGGATCCAAAAATATGAATTTAAAATACTTGTAGTGCCCTTAAGCTGTAGAAAGGCATCATGTTTCTTCCAAGTTAAAGCAAATCCTATTAGATTTCAACTACTGGCAGTTGCTTTCTTGAAAAAAAATCCTTCAAGGAATTTGATAATCCAAGTACTTAGTTGGAAAAGCTTCATTTTGCAGATGCAGAGGCTAAAAATTGCCTCTTAGTCTTGCATTTCCACGACAGGAGTCCTTTTCAGTCTTCCCATACATGGGGTTGGAACAAATGTAATGCAGTGCCAATATTTTACATTAAAAATGGCTGGAGTGTGCACTATGGAGATAGTCGGAGTCCATTTGATTTGACATTTTTAATTCACAAACAATTCCCTTTTTTCTAATACCATGACTGTACCTTGAGCAGCACCAGCTCTTTTGTGAGAGCACCTGTCTTGTTGAAGTCAGGGCGATGCTGAGTGCAGGATTCACTCTGAGCATGTGTGTGTGTGAGTATGTGTGTGTAAGAGAGAGAAGAGAAGAGAGGAAACAGCAGCGAGTACAACTGCAGTGCAGTGCCGTAGGGGACATTCCCATGGCTGCAGCTCCCTGGACCCTTTGTGGTTTTTAGCCAATGGCTCCTGAAAAGTTACTGTCTAGAAGCCTTAGTTTAAATGTTATGAAGGTTACAGGCACTGCTTACTCTTGTTTGTGCATGTTCAGCATCTTAAGGGCACATTTTGGTTGTGTCTTTGGGTCAGTTTGGGTCATAGAGAAGGCAGAGAAGGTAAAATAGCTTCACCCATGCTAGAGTGGCCCATGTACTTCTGTGCCAAGGCATAGTTTACATCAATTTTCCTTCTCTATCTGGTCTGTCCAACAGATACTTTTTAAATTATCTGTTCCTCATGATTTGTTTATAAGCTGAAGGCAAGGGTTGTTTTCCTGCCCTACAGCACAACATGTTCTGTATTTGTTCAAGGACAAAAAAAGAATAGTCAACTCAAAGTGTTTCCAACTTGCCACATGATGCCAGTATTCCATTGAATTTCTCTCAATTGGGGTTTCAGGTAGAGCAGATGATAAGTGGCTTTATGTATTTATTTAAATTATACTTCATTTTTCCTGTCACTGTCATGCCACTGCTTGTGTTGCCTTTCTGCAAACTATGTGCAGAAGGTTCTTCCAGCAGAACTTCTGCAAATGTGAAAGTTCTTACTGCAGTCCTTGTGAGACATGCATTTTCAATTCGGTTTCTGTGAGCACTGGCACCTGCACTTTAAGCACATCCTTCAACCTAGCCCTCATCAACAAAACACTTAAGGATTTGACTGAGTGCTCTCCTCAGCTGGGGCCCTCAGCTCCAATTCGGAGCTCGCTGCAGTTGGTGTAAGCTTTGACGAGAACTGCAAGTTGAGCAGCCTCAGCCTTCCAGCTTCACTGGATATATGAAGTGCCCTTAAAAGTTTTTATTCTGCTTTCTTAACCTTGATTGTTAATATCTCTTCCTACTGCAACACTCCTTAAAATGCTGCACTTTTTCATGCCTTATTTGTTTTGCCTCTTGATGTATTAAGTGGAGGACTAATGGGGCGTTGTGGGAGAACATTTTGGTTGCTTTCTGGGGACAATATTTGGTAGGTGATTCCCCTCCAGATGGAAGCAGAGACACTACAGATGCCTCAGCAGTGCCCTGCAGCCCTCACACCCAGTATTTGAAGCAATTTTTCTATCACAGCTCAGATAATAAGGAACCAGGCTCTCTTTCTCTCTTCTCCTCCACTGTAATTTTTCCAACAAACTCTAATTACACAAAATCTTCAGAGAAAAAAGTTAAATGTTTATACAGCTATAGACTTTTCTCTATTTTTAAAAGATATGGAATAGTTACTTCTAGGGTTCTTTTATTATTGAAGATTGAGGGTGACTCATGAAAGGAAGTAAACACAGACCTGCCGTGGACCGAAACACTTAACCCTCATTGATTTAAATGAGAACTGAACACATGCTCAAATGCCTTTATGAATAAAGGCTAAAATAATGCCCCAGCACTTGAGTTAAACTTTTCCTCCAGTCCTCCAAACATGGATTTTTGCAAAAATTAGGGAAGGAGGGTAGCATGGCCTCCAATATTAAGGATAATAGCACTTTCAACTTGTGTATTTCTAAAAGTACATTTTCATTTAATTCTGGGAATGTTAGTTCTTTCAAAAATAAGACTTTGAAAAGCCACTACTCTTTGAATTAATTGTCTACTGTGTATTTTTAATATGTGAGTCAGATCAAGTACAAATTGCCTTTTAGAAGTTGCCAGATCAAAAACTTGTTTTATCTAGGGCTGACTTTTCCCTTCAGGTTTAATATCTTTCTACTCATCAAAAGGTGTCAAAGTTCCCCATTTCCAGTACAAGTATAGCAAGAAAAACCATCATTTTGTCTTTCTTGTGCTCATTGCCACTGAAACAGTATCTACACAACAGTATTTTCAGTGCTGAATATAATTAACAATGATTTCATAGCATTTAATAACATTTTAAGAAGATGAAATTTCATTACCTTTATTGAATTATTCTCCTTTTTTCAAGTTCTGTATCACAACTGAAGTGATTTTTTTAGCATGCAAGTTGCATCCTCAGCAACATATTTCAGTCAATTTATATTGATATTCTGAGGGTACACTCATTCTACATCTCTCTGCTTTTATTCCAATTTAGAAGAAGCAAGAGGTTAACCAGGATTTAAAGGAAATACAATAGACAATAATTCATTCCGTTGCATATCTCAACCATTTGCAATTATGAATGGTATTGAATTTTTATAAACTGTATTTCTAATTGAATTTCAGGAAAAACATTTGCCATCATTATATTTTATAAAGGATAAGAATATTGCAGAATATTTGGGGTTTTTTAAATTAACTATTAAGCAAGGTAGATAGTGTTACCTTTCAATCATTAATAGAAGAGGCAGCAAGAGAGATTAGCAAAGTTAATACCAGCAATAAACCCTCTGTCTCAGAGGTAAATAAGATACTTAGATAAATAAGGTGTTTGTACCTCTTCCAGACCTGATGAACTTCATTCTTTGACAGAAAAGGCACTTGGTAAAAAGATGTGGGAGCCAGCAGCAGCCAGCTCTGGGGATTCACAGAGGGAATGGATGAAGCGTCATAAATTGATCTCATCATTTTTGCTGTCACCCCTTTCTTTAGAAGGAAAAAGGGTGAGGAGAAGCAAGTGGGCTACATTGCACTCAGCATAACTTTAAGACCCAGAAAAACTCTGGAACAGATCATTCAGCAACACATTCATAAGTAACTGTAAAATTGTGAGAGGAGTTGCATCAACTCTCTTCTTGTCTGACTTGTAGCGTGTAACTTGTTCTTCACAGATCCAAGTAACTCTTTTTACAGTGGAATAATGGCATTGGTGGGTAGAATGGGAGTGTGAATATTTTTTACCTAGTTCTTAGTAAGGTTTTCACAATGTTTTACATCATATTCACAAGTAAGCTACAGGATCATAGTTTAGACGAAAGAACCCTAACCTGCAAGCAAAATTGAGCTCAAAAAATACTTTTCAGCACTTTCTTGACAAAAGGGGAAGATATATTTTTGCAGCTCTGCAGGATTTTGCCTTCTAATTTGTTTTTACCAGTGGTCTTGATGAACGAACAGATAGGGTGCTTATACTAAAAAAAAAACAAACAGAATAACAATAGTTATGCTGCAAGGCAGAAAAAAGAAAATGGGGAAATAATCTGGAAAAAATTTGCACATTCAGTAGGAATAACTGGAACATGCTACACATAACCAGATATAGTCTAGTGAACTGCTAAGGAATGGAGAGCACAGGACTCCAGTCTCCAGATTGGAGCACCTATTGGGCAATCATTAATGGCATGACAGTTAACAAGTCCAAATATTGGATTCTGCACCTGGGATGAAGTAGCACTAGGCACAAGTACAAATAGGGAGAGAAATGCTGGAGAGCAGCCCTGCAGGAGGGAATCTGGGGATGCTGGTTGGCAGCAGTCTCTGCACAAAACAACAGCGTGTCCTGGAAGCCCAGACGGAACCAACATCCAGGGGTGCATCAAGCACAGCATCACCAGCTGGATTATTCTGTTCTTCAGAGCCATTCTTCAGGGAATATCCTGGCACTATCATGTATTTTGAGCTGCATGTGGGTCTGAAAAAAAGGGAAATACCATTCTGGGATGCACAAACTACAAGTGCAACCATCACATAGAGCAGTCCTTTAACTCTTGTTAGTAATGCCAAGACCCCTGTTGTAATCCTCAGTCACGTTTTCAGCAGCATTTCCAGGAAAGAGAGGAAATGTTTCTGAACAGACTGGAAAAGCCCCCAGAGCAACTGAAAGGCACACAGATGCATGTTTGAGAACCTATCCAGCAATACTTCTCCAGGCTTTTCTGGAGAAGCACAAAACCAAAGCACGGAGATAATACAATATAGTCACAATTTCAGCCTTGTTTTTGTTTGTTTGTATTGCTGCTGTAAAATTTAACTTGCCATTCAGTTTGACCCATCTCCTCATGAAGTTCAGATTTTAATGAAATACAGGGAAGAAAACACTTTTTTTTCTCTTGTTCTTTCATTTTTGAGGATGAGGCTTTTCCAGATGGTGCTTGTGAACAACAAAATTAAATATATATGCATATTGGATGCACTCACTGTTATTTCTGCTTAGGTTTTGTTGTTGTTGTGGAAGTTTCTTCAGCAAATACAGGTTTATTCCTAATAACATACTGCCATCAATTTGAAGGGTCAAAACACAGATTTCTGTACTCTAAAATATTTGATAATCCTCTTTCTCATAAGACTCCCTTTGGCTGTGAGACAGCAAATTACTGTTTTCTTCTGTTTACAAAGTTTTGCTGTGAAAATTTCTCTTGGATCTTTTCTACTAATCTACTTTCTTGGAAAGAAAACTCCTATTGCACACATCGGGTTCATCAAAAATAGTTTGGTTTAACTGGAACCAATTTCTGTTTCCAATTCTAATTAAATTAAATTCCAGACTAATTTTAGATCACTGGCAATGTTTGAAGGGAATATGCATTTATTTTGTCCACACATAGGATTTGTGTATAATTTTTTCTCAGGTAAATGTCAATGGGCCCCATTTCTGCAGAATGTTCAGATTAGTATCTTTTAGCATGAAAAATATATGCTTCATTTCTATCGAGTTTGAGATCATGCAGAAAATGCTATTCCTTAGGTGTCAAATTTTTTATGTCGCTTAGTCACATATTTATGCCACTTTTCTCTTCTGAAATGAGACATGGTATTTAGAATACTGCAGATGGAAGCAATCTCTAAATCAGTCATGCAAACCACTAGCTGTTTTATCATATAGGACATAGATAGTGAGACCTTTTCAAATCCTCTTTTACATGTTAACAAAGAAATTGGCCTTTAAAAAAGTGGTAAGGAAATGGAGTTCAAAAATATCTGCAAAATATCAACTGTATGGTGTCATTTTAGCAGGATTCCTGGATCCTTCTATGGTGTGGGATGCTTGAAATCCTAACATAGATTTTATTTATCTGAAGCCTTACTCACTCTTCCGTCAGCATCAACGCTGCTTCAGCAATCACCACCTGGCTTTCTGCAACGGGGGAAGAGCTGGTTGCCCCCCATGCTTTGCCAAGTCTCGTGCTAGGAATTAGGGCACAAGAGGGGTTGCAGCAGGTGTTTAGGACCACCTGAACCAGCTGAGCATTTGCTTGTGCCACTTTGGGAATACAGAAGAAAATGTGAAGCTGAAGTGGTTCTTAATAGTAAGAAAAGAGCTCTTTGAAAATGGGCTTGCATTCTGTAATTCTTTCCAGAAGAATTAAGTCTGCTACCTAAACCATCCTTGTCCAAGGCCTGTGTTACTGACATCAATTACAAGAAATATTCGTCATTGGAAGAGTAAGACCGTGATTCAGATCTTTTACTCATTAGTTGAGGATCTTGTCACCAACTGTTGAGAAGCTTATCAGCTTTCTTTCTCACTCATGCAGCCCACTTGTGTCAAAATGAAGGTTTTATTAGGTGCTTTGCATTAAAATAGAGACAAAAGGAGTGTGTTTGCTTGGAGCAGAACAAGACAGAATAAGCCAGATCTTCAGCTGATATACATTTGTCAGAGCTCTGTGAAGTGATACTAATTTGCATTAGTTAAGCAGCTGAGCTTCTCTCTCTCTTAGGGACTCCTCGAAGATCTCCTGGTGATGGCAATGTATTGATTCTGGCTCAGATGGAGGTAATTTTCCCCACTGCAGCCCTCACAGTACTGTGGGCTGTATGGGTATCTAGAAGGATGCTGATAACACACCAGTGGTTTGGCTACTGCTGCACCAAGGCTCTCTCCCCGGTTTTCTCCCTTCACTAGTAGGCTCAGGGAGGGCAAGAGATTGAAAGAGGACCTATCCAGGACAGCTGACCCAAACTAAACAAAGGGAGGTTCTGTACCGTTTGAAATGCATTCAACAAAAGAAGCTAGGGGGAAGGAGGAGGAAGGGGACATTTCTTATTACATTTGTCTCCAGAGCACTTGCTGAAAGCCTACCTTCTGAGAAGCAGTTGGACATCACCTGCTGATGGGAAGTAGAGTGAAAATATTTTCATTTTCATTTGCTTCTGTACATGGCCTTTGCTTTTCCTTTAATAAACTACCTTTATCTTGACACATCAAGGTTTTTCCCTGTCTTATTTTCTCCCTGTCCTGTCCTGCTGAGAAGGGGAGTAATAGAGCAGCTTGGTGGATACCTAGCACCCAGCCAAAGGCAACCCACCACAGACAGGCAAACCTGACAACTTCTAGCCCATGCATCATCTAGGTCAGAAATAGTCTGAGTCGTGCAGCTGCTGAAGGTGGCTGATAGGCAGGATTTAGTTGCAAGTAATGGTGGAATTCTTACTCTTTTTCCTGAACTGCCTTTTGGTATTATTAGGCAGAACTGTTCTGCTTTACCTTTGCCTTTAGGGCAAGAGATTTGCATTTTTTCATGACTGCCTGGAATTCATCATGTGGAGTTAAGAATGATGTGTTTCTCCAAATCTGGCTGGAAGAACACTCCAACCTCTCTGTTTTTCACCTTTTCTGCTTCCTCTTGCTTCTGAATTCTTAGGCAGTGAGGAGGTTTTTTCTTACCTTTTCTACCCCTTTTAACAATCTTTCCCTCTATCTCACTCAATTAATTCAAATTTTCTTGTGATGCCCCCTGCTCAGAAAGAGTCAAATATAATTTACCTTATATACATGTATTTCTGGCTGATATTGCTCTGCCTTCTACAGTGACAAAAGAAAATACTTTTCAATAATTTAGACTTAGAGTAAGTAATAAAGTTTGAAGGAATTCCATATTGTTGTATTATTCTGAAAACAAAGATGTGCTTTGGCTTTCATGAGCCCACGAGCTGACTCAGAAGTGTGCAAGTCCCACTTAAATACCGGCTGAACTCCCAAGTCCTTTTGCAGACATGGCTGTTTAATTCATGCAAACTGGAAGAAAAAGTGATGATAAGCTAAGAGAAATGTCCCTCCTGTTTCCTCTCACTGGGAAGTTAATACAGTTTTCATGTCTTGTGACATTATTTAGTGTTCCCACGGATGGCTGCATAATCACAGCCTGACAGCCGGGGGCACTGGGAACATATTCCAAGTCCTGCAACAGAAAGGCTCTGGGACAAGTGATACAAAGCAGGTAATGAAAAATTTACCAGAAAAACAGCCCTTTCATTCTGTTCAGAAAATAAATTTTATCTCTCCCAAACACATTCTTTTAAGAAATTAAATTTTTTAAAATGCAATTTTTTGTGGATCAGTGTGAGTGTATGAGCTATATGAACTGGTTTTCCACTCAGAATTCAGTGTGGAAAATTCCTGCAGGTAGTTTTCTATCTTTGAGTCAGACTATCCACTGAGATATAATACTCATTTCATTAGGCTCATCAGTGTTAATACTGTTCAGCTCCATCTAATGCAAACAGTAAATTAATATGTGCAGCAGTTCTCTTTCACTTACTAATTGATATATGATGAAAGTTCCTGTGCTACCATCTAGTACATCCTCAAAGAGAGTAAGGAGAAACATTGGCTTAAGGGATTTAGAAAACGTATGTTTTTAATGACAGTGATAGCCAGTATATACTATTTAAGAGAAAAATGCAAAAAAAATGTTGCTGCCACTGGGTAAAAAAAATCTTATACAAATCATTTTCCTCCCTGGGAATTTGAGCAGCTATTGTACTTATGCAGGAATGGTCTTTGAATACATATTTCAGCAGCATTATGCACTTCAGCATAAGGATTATCATTCTGAAATCTGTTCTCACAGTTCTTTTGGTGGACTTTTAACTTTTGATCGTGAGCTTGCATCTAATTGAAGAAGTGCTTTTATGACTGACTGCTGACTGCTAGGCAGGAAAGCCTTGAATTACTGTTTCCCAGGAAGTTAAAATGGAGGATGGCAGATTCTCATCTGATGTTAATCACCTGATCTGCTTAAAATTGGACTGTGTTGATTTGCATCAAAAGATGGGGAAGAAACCCCTCAAGGAAGCACTGAATAACACCTCTGTCAATGACAGTCACACAGTACCCCAGAGGCCCAGGAGACTTTATCAGGCCTCAGCCAAGCACCTGTTACCAAAGGAAACTTTGAATGACCAGTAATGGAAATAAATGAAAAATCATAAACTTAATCACTACTGCCTTGTGGGTGACTTCCTAAAAAATCAGCAACTGACTTCCCCTTCTGTAGTAACATATGCCTACAAACTTTCAGAGGGAAAAAACAGAGACAGGCGAGAATTAAAAATGCAAAAAGGAACTGAAAATAATCCATTTTGCTGTAGGAAGTATGGAGAAGACTGCAAATAGGAGTTTGCACATCTCCCAAGTCATCATGTTTTAAAAAGGGAATGGATCAATGTGAAGAGGAAGCAGCCTTAGTAACTTTGGAGCCGAATGGATCTGCTCAGATTGCAAGAAATCTCTGACCAGGTCTTGCAGCTTTAAAGGTACCCAAACACTGCAAAGCACCAAGTTGTTTAAAAGTTGTGTTCCTCTCGGCTTGGTGGATCTGCAGTGACGAGGTGCTGCTCACCCACCAGTGACAAAAGCCAGGGCTCCTCACCACTGTGGTCTCTGATGGTTCTCAAAGCATTGTTTTCCTGATACAAAAGTGCTGCTTGCTTCCTCCTGCTCCCATCAGCTGCTCCAGTGTGTACACTGCCAAACCACATGGCCCTGGCAATGAGGCTTTTCTTGGCAGGAAAACCCCGGGGTGCTCAGTGAGGTCACCCGAGGGCTGCTGTGCTCCCTGCTTTTCTTTTAATTGGGCTGAGCTGATGTAATGCTGCCAGAAATAGGTCTAGCAGCACTTGCAGAGACAATGTGGTAGGCAGTTTTCATTTAACTAGAAGTGAACTTTGTAAATTCAAGATATTTATTTTATTATCCTAAACTTGATTTCTCTCAATTATTTTTTCACAAGTATCTCAGTATTGTTATACTCCATATGGACGAGCCAAAATTCCTGTCCCACAGACAGATGGAGCAAATGAAGGAAAAACTATTATAAATGCAAACAAAACTCTCATGGTTTTAGGTTCTTGATTGTGTACTCAGCGAAGCATCTTTCTCTTATATGTGATAACTTTTATAAGGCTGTGGTCTGTAAAAGTAGTAATATATAGTGGAATGTATACTTGCATTTCTTACTTCCTTAAAATGTATTTTTTCTCTCAACTTTATATGTTTGTGTATTAAATGTGAGAGGATTGTAACAAAGAAGAGATTAGTATTTTTGGACTTCTTGTATAAGTCTGTGGAAGTATTTCTGAATTTCTTGTTTAAATCTTAAATTGTATCATGACAAGTATAATTATCATTTTCCTGCTGAGGTGGAATGTGGGGTGATACAGTCTCTATCCACTGCTTTCCATATATAGTTAATTTTTCTCCTTATTTTGTTCATTACAGAATAATTTTCTATTGCTGAGGACTATACTGATTCCACTTTTAGAGTACTGCATTGTGTTCCTCTGTATCAGTTATATTTGTTGTGTGATAAATTTGGTATCAGAGTGATATTTCCCAGTGTGGAAGTTGAAAAGATCTGTTTCTGAAGGCTGATAAAAATGGCGAAGTACAGGACTGCTTCAGTTTGTATATTGGCTTTTCTTCACAAACTTCAAGTTGAATTACCACTGAGCAAGAAACTGCAGTGAAGATATTGTAAAAGATTCATATTGTTCTGTATTTTTGGAAGAGATCAATGATATTGTGGTAGAGGAGATGAAGGAATACACTTTGTTATCTATGTCCTTCTTTGAATGTGATGCCAGGTCATAAGTTTTCCTTTTATTTCTGTCAGCTGAACTCCACTGCTCAGGTAACTGTATTATGTTTTTTCACTTGCAATTAAAACCTCTAAACAAGTTAGACTTGGGTGTTCAGCAGCCTTCCAGTTTATTTAACTGGCTATTTATGAATTGCTGGGTCAATTGCCAACTGCCAGGCCAAAATGAAATATAGGCTTGCCTTTGTTTTCCTAGACATTGTGTTTAAAGTTATCAAAGGTTTAACAAATTCCCCGAGGCTTTCTTGGCTGACATGGAAACTCTGGATCTAAGCTTTCCCTGGAATGATTTTGAGTGCTTCATCCCTACCCTGTGCAAACACCTGGCCCCATCCTGGATCATTAATCTCCTGGTTCTGAACAAAATGGATCAATATTTTCCTGTTGCCCTGGGCCCAGTCAGGCAGTGTGCAACTGATGCTGCAGCTCACTAATGGAGTAGCAGTAAACACAACCTTTCCTTTTACTATTTTTCTTCTTAGCCCACAAGTAACATAAATCAGCATTCCCAATTGATATTGAACTACAATAAGGTCTGCTAGAAAAAAAAAAAAAAAGCCAAACAGGTAGTTCCAGGTGCCTCCCTCTTTCCTTGTCCTTCAGAGACTCATTCCTGGGTAAAGCAACTTATCTTGTGTACTCTTATGTTTCACTGTATCAGGTAATATGTGGAATAAAACAACTGATAATTGTTTAAAGAAGGAGAAAACAAATTCTTAACACTTTTCTTCTTTTCTTGTTGCTCATTTTTGCAAGAACGCTAGGGAACTCATGTTCTAGCATTATGATAATGATGGGAATTCTGCTCTTAAGAAATTCCAGTTATCCTCTGTATTTATGACCTTTACTGTTTGTTGACTCAGATTTTTTTAGGGGGAGCACTGATTTGCATTTTACCCCTGCTTAACAGCCTATTTCTTATGCTTGTTTCAATCCATTTTTGTGATTTGGGGTTTTTTGACTGTGGCCTCAGTGCACCTGCACTTTACCAACATTGTACTTTGAGGTAATATCAGAACTGAATATTGCATCATTAGCCACTCATTTTGCCAAATTACATTGCAGTACCCTGATATGTAAAGATCTGGTATGTAAACAATTGTATTCCTGCTCTAATCTTATTTAGTTAAAATGGGGTTTACTGTTGAATACTGGGTTACATGCACCGTTGTTCTGACTCAGTGCAATCGTTTTTGTGTCACTATTTTGAAGGGTAAAAGTGCAAACGCTTAATTTTTTTAATTTTTATTTTTTGTTGTTTTTCACTGTCTCCTGAAATCACAAAGCATTAGACTGAGCATAAGAACCAGGCAATTTAGCAGAACTTGTCTGGGTTCCATGAGCCTCTTACTTGTTAGCCCGTTCTTTAGATGCTGAAAAAGGAACCAAACATACCCTGTTCTGTAACGTTGACTGGCGCTGTATCCGAGACAGAGACACAGCATCCTATGATCTATGCGACAAAAAGCCCCTTTATTCCTCCAACTACACTTTAAATAGTTCTCTTAATGTCTCCAGGTAAACGCCTGTGATGGGTTCAAAGTTCAGGCTGCTCAGTTCTCTGACCAATAGCCTCTGCAGCTTGGGCTGGGAATTACTGGATCAAATTCCTGCCAATCTCCAAATCTGCCCTATCTCTGCTCTCTGGGGGCCTATCTATCAGGCCAGGCTGCTTTTCCCATACATGACCAAATTAAATGCACAGTGTAAGTCAGTTTACACTGTGACACTGTTCCACTTCTGTTAGGCTGCGTAAAGATGTCTTTTCACCATTAGTGTCCCATCTACCTCTGTTCACTTAAAGAAGGGAGCCAGGGGGGTTGCCATTTAGTTCTTCCAAAAGATTTAAAGGAAGTGAGAACAGCTTTCTGCATATAAATAACTCAAGTTGGGAAAAAACCCAATCTTTGTACCCACTGCTGGGCTGTGATTACAACTAGAAACTGTATATAACTTTTAACAGCTCAGCTGATTTAAAATTATCTAGTATATATATGCTAGATCAGCCTGTAGGCTGAATTCTTTAATGATACTTGGCAAAGCTCAAAGAGAAGTTTGTTGGAGCCAAGGAGGGTGGCCGTGGCCATCCATCTATCATTCTGACTCCCTCTGGAAGGGTGCACAGTGCCAGGTGGACAATCAGAAGGGGTTTGGTTTGCTGGGCTGTGCAAGCTTTGGCTGGGGTCGGGTTAATTTCCTTCACAGTGGCTGAATTTGTGCTGAACACAGGGTTGATAATATAGAGATGTTTTTGTTATTGCTGAGCAGTACTTACTCAGAGCCAAGGCTTTTTCTGCTTTTTGTACTGCCCCACTGGGAAGGGGGCTGGGGGTGCTTGTGAGGTTGGGAGGGGACACAGCAGGGGCAGGTGATCCAAGCTGACCAAAGGGACATTCCAGACCATGGAACATCATGCTCTACATATGAAGTGGAGGGGGGGAAAGGAGAAAGGAGGGGACATTTGGAGTCATGGATTTGTCTTCCCAAGTCATCATTACAGGTCATAGAGCCCCTGCTCTGCTGTTGATGGCAGAAAAAAACCTGCCCACCCATGGAAAGCACTTAATTAATTACTTGCTTTGCTTTGCTTCTCTGTGTGGCTTATGCTTTCCCTATGAAACTGTCCTTATCTCAACTCACAAGTTTTTTTGCTTTTGCCCTTTTGATTTTCTTCCCAATCTCGTTGGTAGAGGAGTGAGTGAGTCAGTGGTTATGTGGGGCTTGGCTGTTGGCTGGGCTGAACCACAACAAGGGCATGAAAAAAGCCACATTCACTTTAATTGCCATGCTTTAGGGAATGAGCAGCCCTTGAGGTGCAACTTCATCTCTCAACAATCATTGCCCTCTGAAGACGATTCCCAGAGCTCTCTTCTCTATTGCTTGTGCATCCTGCCTTCTGTGAACTTTCAGGTGCCTTTCTGATAAACTCTTTTTTGTTTAATATTGAAACTTCTTCCAAACAACCTTTAATAATAAAGCCATGAAGTAGAACTCTCTTACTTTTTTCCCTATCTTTTTACTGTCATGTTTATGTATGAAGGAAATTATAATATCCAATAACTTTGCAGTCCTGTGAGTTTTTATAAATATTTAAAATGGTTGCACTCTGTTAAAAATTCCCCATGCATTAGAAATGCAAGAGACTGCAAATTAAATTTATATTGCATATTTGAATATTGGATGTCAGTATATGCTAAAGTTATTTGGACTAAAGCAAGTGAAAAACCTAGTACAAATGCAGTGATTTGTCTTGACACAGTGTCTTGATTCATTGGCAGTTCATACAAGCACAGAAAAAAAAATGACACACATTGCAAATTGTTCAGCAAAGTTAACAATCAGATCAAAATTGTAATTTGCAAAGCTAAACAGACTGGTGTAGTCATGGAACA
Source organism: Toxostoma redivivum (assembly GCA_013397375.1). Lineage (NCBI taxonomy): Eukaryota > Metazoa > Chordata > Aves > Passeriformes > Mimidae > Toxostoma > Toxostoma redivivum. Next base: position 111,398 of record VXBI01005464.1, read on the forward strand.
ATATCAGCTTTTGAGGTTTTTTTATTTCTTTTCTTCCTTTGGCTTCTGTTGCTTATTTTCTTGTGTTATGGATCTTCTTTCTCTGTATGTTATGATGTTACCTAGTCACATAGGTACTGGGAATACAAGATATGTTTATTTCCATCCATACTCTGATACAAGCCATATTTGGTTTGCTTCAATTTTCTGTCCTTGAAAGCAAAAATGAAAGTTCCTCTGAATGGTCTTCAAGAAGTGTCCTAGCTACTGCTGTCTCACATTTATATTGTAGTCAATACAAATAATGGAAAAGGGAAACAAAGCAAAAGCAAAATTTGTAGTGCTTAAACTCTGTCCTTCATTTCCCTTCTATTTCTTACTGATTTTAATGCTGTCTTCAAAATCACACTGATAAGTATTTCCAAATACAGCAAGGGAAAAGCATTTTTCAGCCCTTTCAGTTGTGGAGGTTCTTCAGATTCCTCTTGCCAGGTTCTCACAATCGGCAGGCGCGTAAGAAATTGGAAATTTTGTTTCTTGTCTGCTGTCCTTATTGTCCCTATCTATTTCTTTTAACCAAAACAAATTTTTTTTGGCCAAGAGATGTGCAGGTTGGAGGGCTCATAATAATCAGAAATTTGAAAAAAGCTACAAGTGTAGAAAAAAACATGGGTTCAAGATTTTAAAGAAAGAAGCAACTGTTAGTCTGGTTTAGCTTCCTCACTGCAGAAGACAGAGCAATCCATGCATTTTGCTTCATGCTGATCCACGTAGTTTAAGTCCCATTTAAAACAGTCTTTCAGGAGGCATCCAATCCTGATGTGGAGACATCTAGAGATGGAGAAACCACTTACTCTGTGAGCTACCTTTTCTGTTTGAGAATGTACAGAGAAATTGAGTTGAAATTTATCTAGTTTTGGTACTATTTTGTATGCTCTTCTCCTAAGAGATTAGAATCTTTAATATAATATTACTTTATATTGGTAATGGTAATCTCATCCTTCTCTGTTACAGACTGCACAGACTGAAGCACAGCCAAAGGGGTGAACTGCAGAGCGTGAAGCTGACACTGAGGTATTCTGCGCCAAGTGAGCAGAGAGTGACAGTTGTGCTTTGGTGCCATGCAGGCTGTGGAGGGAAGAGGTCACACAATCCTGACTGATGAATCACGGGCTTTGGAAAACAGGAAATCAACAGAGTATTATCCCTAGGAGACGTGCAGTGCTTGGTTCACAGCTCTTTCACTGCAAAAGAGACAAGAAGTGTGCCTTGGAGGTGATGTCCACAGCTACAGATTAATTAACCTTGGATGGCAGCACTTATGGCTGTCTCAGGTCATCATTTGCTGTGTTGGTAAGTAATGGGAAAATAGAATAGACAAAATGGAAGTAATTAAGATAAAGTGCTGGGGAATTGAATAGAAAAATAGTGTGTATTGTCAGAAGCACAAATGCTGCTACATAACAGAATTGCTGCTACCTAATAAGAATTCTATGCTTGTGAGAGACCAGAAATGATCCTTAATCACCTGTCCTGTAAGAACACTGATGGCCATTGAAAAAAATGACCCCAGTTAGAAAGGGAAATGCCACATCCAAAAATCAGTGCAGTCAAAAGGAGAGTTTAAATTTATTCAGCTATCAGTAGTAAGACTGGTAAAAGGTTGTTAAGTATGAGTTATGGCTCCATTCCACATACTACAGCCTGGAGCAATGGATATTTTAATAAACTTCACTTGGAAGAAAATAAAATTATTTCTGTGAAAATACCTGAGGTGTTTTGAAGATATCAGAATCCAAAGAAATATATTTCATGGCAAGCATCCCTATAATGCATAGAAGTAGGGGAAGCATAAGCACACAATGAATATAGAACAGGTTGAAGGAAATAAGTGCTGGTGAATTTAAGGAAACTGTGTGCCTTGAAATGTAAAACAACCAAAGAATATTTCTTCAGTACAACGGTGACTAGTAGGATACATTTATTACCTGCAGAGCAGCTGAACTCCCTATCACGCTAAGTGCAAACCCCCTGAAGGAACCAAATGTTTGATTGAAAAGGAATGGGGCCTTCACACTAAAGCCCATTAACAACCAGTTTGCCCATAAATTGCCTGGAGCATGCTGTGCACCAGCCCAGCTTCCCCAGCAGGCAGTGGCTACTCAGGTGGAGGGAGGAGGTGGATGGAGTGTGGACTGGAGGGAAGGGGCCACGGGGTGGCAGGGAAAGGCTAAAAGGTAGAGTTTCACCTCATGTTTCAAAGCCACTGATGGCATCATTGCTTGTTGTTGCCGTGACAGGCACACCACCAGCAGCAGCAGCAGCAGGGAGGAGAAACCATTTTCAAGCACAGCAGCCTTGGAATTGTGGTAGGTCCAAGGCTGCCTGGCAAAAAAAATCATCTTTCTTTTGTTGTTACTGCACTAGGTACCTCCCTGCTTGGCTTAAGTCTCAATCCAGCACCAAATTAAAGACTATTTCTACTTACTGATACAAAGTTTTGTGACACACTTCATAGACAAATAGCACAAGAAGATCCTTTCTGATGAATCAGCTTGAATTCCATAATGATATTTGTCAAATAAATGCTCTAAACAGAAGTAGAAACACCCAAAACTAAGCTAATTAGTGTAAGAAATGTTGTTAAGTGTGAAGCGAGAGCAAGGCAAAATGTGACAAGGCTGCAGGCAGTTCTTCAGCTCGTGTGCAGTGCAGGGGTGGTCCAGGGACCTTAAGTCCTGCAGGTGATGGAGATGAGCACTCTTCATCAGCTGTTCTCCCAGCCATAACATTCCCTGGACTATGCATAGCTGGACACTGATTATGCACCTTTTCTTCCTAGGAGAGCACAGCATTTTAAAAACTGTGTATTGCTCTTGGGGAGCTAATTCCTCAGGCAACCACTTGGTATCTTTACCCATCTTTTCCCCTTGTAAACTTGAGCATTTTCAGTGACAGTTCCATGATGGAGCTCATCTCACTGCTCTGGGAACTTGGAAGATCACTTTGTCTATGCTGTAGAAAGTTATGCTGCTACACTGTTGCTACAAGCTCCATAAGAATGCTTATGGGAGGAAAACATAATTTTATTTTAAAAGAAATCTTACATCACACACGTTTTGCTGCTGTGCTTCTCATAAGCACCCGGAGAGGTGCCTCTATGTGTACGCCAAATCTGAGACCTAGGTTAGGGAGAGTGCCTAGGCTGGGGAGAGTGACTGACCTTTGACTTCCTTTGTCCCCTTTAGGAGCTGATGATGGATTTTGCCTCTCCATCCTATCCCATCCCATACCACCTTTGTGAGTACACAGGTTATCCTCACCATCCTTTATCCCTTTCTTTGGGCAGCCTAGGACTCTAGTCTGTTCTTTATCTTCCCACTTTGATGGGAGCCATTACTGTTGGTGTATTTTAGTTTGGTTGTAGGCTGTTCCTGGCTTTCTAGTTGTCCTGAGGAATTGCCAGTAGCTGTGCTGCACTGGGATGTCTGAGACCTGTTCATGTGAGTGCCATCAGATGCAGCAGTGCTATGGCCCTTCTGTTCCTTTGGGTGCTCCTGCAGCCAGACCTACCCACACAGTCTCTGCTCGTGCCAGTCTTCATACTTCTGTTACAGCTCTCTGAAATACTCAGCGAAGCCCTTCAGTGAGCCTTGTCCTTACTGCTACTATGAAGCAAATTTTTATGAAGTGAAATGAAGGTGGAGATCTAATCTTACCTGTCCTGGCAATTCCTAATAATTCAGAGTATATCAGTCAGTATCTGCCTTTGCAAAACAATTCAAGTTGTTAACAATTTGAAATTAAGAATACCTCAGGACGAACATTAAGCTTCAATGACTGTATGTAGTGACAGGAAGAGGGTTCACTTAACGAGTTCGTTCACATCTTCCTTCTGTTACATTTTACAGTGATTCTGCAAAACAGCTTTGGTTTGACATTTTTCATTATTATTATTTTTGCCCCAAGTAGATGAATATGAGTTTTAGAGCTGTTTCCTTTTGCCATTGTTAATTTTGAAACAGAGAATAATGTCGTTTTCACTACATTTTTTTGTTTTTAGCCAGAAAATCTGCACTGCAGTGCATAACTGCTATTCATGCTTAGCTATCCAAACAGAACTCAAAGACCAGAAGCTGCAACATGGCTCATTAGGGCTTTTTTGTAAATATAATGTTAATACGAAAAAGAAAATCAGACCAAACTTTCAGGGGTTCATGAGTTAAAGAAATCAAGTAGACTCAGTAGCTTAGCAATAGTAAAAACTTGTTAGTAAAAAAAATACTCAGATGGAGTGTTTTAGTTTTAACTGGTGCCATTCCCACACACATTTACATAGTTATTGCTACTCTGATAGTATTTCTTCCTGCCATGTTCCTGTTCTATAACAGAAAATGGCTTCTGAAATGTAATACCATACAGCCTGGGACACCATACAGAGCTGAATCTTCTCTTGATAGCACTCCAGGATGTTTGACATTAATTTAGAATGCAGTGTCATTTCCCAGGAGTGATGGGTTAATTCTGAAAAAATTAAATGACCTTCAGATACATATTGCATAAATGGTTCTCACTCATCCATATTCAAAGCAAGACTTTTAAAAGAGGTTCCATGTAGCTCATATCTGCAAGTTTGATCTCAGGGAAAAATAATTGCATTCAAAATTGCAGTTACTTGGCTAGAGGCAAAAAAAATTTAAAATGTCTACCTCTTTAAACAAATCATCTTGTATTTGAAATTTATTTTCAGCTTTCCAGGTGGTTATCTATGTCAGAGTTTCAGGAAGAAAAATAATATATATGAACCATAGGTAGTGCATAATTGAGGCCTCCTATAAAGACAAACTATTGTGTATGTAAACATCTCAGCAGTGCTAATATGAGTGAAAGTGTAGTGAAAAGCCTTTTTATTTCACACCAGTCAGTCTCAGATAATTGTTTTCTAGGAACTAGTAAGGAGCAATTGTATTCCATTTCATGCGATTAGAAGATCCACTTTATTTTTTTGTTAAAAATAATTTTTACAATGCTTTAATGCACTTACAGATTCTTACTTACTTGAAGAGAAAACTGCCTTCAAGTTCCTTAAAATATCCACACCACCTCAAAAAACTGCTTGAATTTAAAATATATTCTTATTTTATAATGAGAGTAAATAAATATTTTCCTTCTGAACAAGGAGTAGAAATTAGCAAATGCCTATTTTCTAGATGAAATTAAATGCATGTAGTATCTGCATAGACCCCTCAGCTGTTTATTATGAAAACCCTTGTTTGGATGAATGGGTTTCCTCTTTCTGCTCCTGAAGACCTTGCCCCAGACTCTTACTCACAGAAAAATATGTGTGTCTGACATAATTTTTTCCTCCAGTGCCTCCTCTTTTTCAGGAGGCAGAGCCATTCTGTGTGAGAATTTATCACACTTTTTTAGATTTTAGCCCATTTATGCTCCCCAAAAGCTCTGTCTGACAATGCTGAAGAGAAGTTCTAGCCTTGTGACATAATAGGTTTTGGGGGGTATCTTGTTCCCATTCCATAATTTTGCAAACATTAAAATAATTTTCAAATGTATCCTGAATTTAGCAAACACTTTCAGCTGAAATCACAGATGAAAATTGTTTGAGCCTTCTGATTTTCTTTTTAAAGCTTTTCCCATTATGAAAAGTCAAAATATCCTCGCTTATGAAAAACGTCAGGGATATGGAGGTCCAGATTATCCTAACCTGTAAATATCAATCCCCTCACCCCAACCAGGGTCTCAAAAGGCATTAATCACTCCTTTCCTTTATGTGATCCTTTCCAGATCCTTTTCATGCTTGGAAATGATGTGGTTTGGTACAGAGAGAGCAGTGCTACCTATTGAGTGTTAAGGACTGGAAGGAGGTGTCAACATCTGTAGTTTCACTAAATGAAACTGTGACTGATGAAAAAAAAAAAAACAANATTCCACATCCTTGAAGACAGAGCTGGGAACTGCCCACAGGTTTCAGATCAGTCTATCAGAATCACAGAGGTGCAGTCTCTGCCTTCTGAATGGGGTTTGTTAGCCCTTGAACCATGCCTGTGTGTTGGGGAAGAAAAGGATGCTACAGTTTTCTGTGTCGCCATTTGCTTGCTGTTTATTGCAAATGCACCCAAAATGGAAGAAAAGGGTTGTTCAAACCAAAATCCACCTCCTCTTCTTTCCTTTTTTCCCTTCCATCATTTTTGTGGTTTATCTGCCATTTACACTCCCTTACAAAAACAACAACAAATAAACCAGAAAAACCAAGCTCTAGTTATCTGCATCTACTTGTACCTATTTTTCTGGTTTTACTGCAAATGTGTAAAACTATCTTGTCCTGGATGATGGTTGTAGACACAGAGACATAGATGCTCTGATAGACCTAAATGGGTCTGAATCCATCTCTTGTGTTTCCCTAAGTAATTTCTCACTCAGGTCCCAGTCCCCTTTCTCTAGAGCCACATGTTTTATCTCAATTAAAGCTGTGTTGAGGACAAACTGTAAGCCCTTCACTCTGGCTTTCCTTAGCATGGGCACGTCACAAGCTTAAGGAAAAATCTATTTTTAAAAAATCAAAACAATTTATTCTATAAGGCCTATTCACAGGAATTAGGAGACAGTCTGAGGCTGGGACATGTGGGTTGCCTGTACCTGTGTTTATAAAGAGAGGGAAATTAAATGTGTAGAAGCAGAGGGCTTGAGGTGCATATAGCCAGAAATACTGGGAAGTGCAGGTGGCAAGGAGAACCTGGTGTATATTGACATGGTTTTCTAAAAACCTCTGCTTTCCTGAGCAATATGACCCTTCTATCCTATGCTGGTGATTGTTTCAGGAACAAGTCAGTTGTTTTTTCCACAAAGTTGAAAAAAACAAGAAGTAGGGAAAAACCAGGGGAAAAAAATTCCCTACCAGAATTAAGTCTGAGACGTCACATCTTAAAAGAATTAGAAAAATCCCATTGTTATGACTCTGAAGAAGAATTCTGACAGATTAATATGATCAGAAATAGTATTAGAATATTATTACTTCTCTGTATCTGTGGATACAAATGTAGGTTTTATTTTATAATCTTACAATATGATTCTTTTCCATGGATTCACTTTGCATAGATATTTTGGCATCCTATATTTATACCTGCCATTTATAAAATTTACTTAATTTGAGTGTTTATTTCATGAATCAAATTCCATATTGTCAAAGACAAATTGAATGGCTGAAACAATGCACAGTTAATTTATTTCATTCTTCTTAATATAGGATTAATAATCACATTGTTAGCTGTGTTGTTCAAACACTGCACAATCTGCTTAAACATTAAAGGAGTTTTTTTCTGCTGACACTATTTTTCTATGGAAAATGTCTTGTTAGCCTTTATTTGAGACACTTTGCTAGGCACTGTAATTGCTGATTTGTTCATTGATTTTCAAGCTACAGGTTAGTTTATTTTTACAATATTTTCAATTCAGAATAGCAAGTTAGAGACAAAATAATGTATACAGGCTATCTCTAGATATTTCTGGGTTTTCTATTGACTCTACCTCTCTGTGTAAGTTTTACCTGGAGACCTATCACCTGCCTTGCAAATTCCTAAGCACCAAAATAGCAACAGCCGTACTTTGTCGTTGCAGTACGAGCTATCCTGAGAGAAACAATGCACAAGGGGAGAAATAAGACAAGGAATATTGACTTCCATCTGACAAGAGTCAAGCAAAGAATATTTCCATGAAGTGTTGTAACTATATTTTTGATCACCTCCCAGTGGCTTGAGTATAATGGTCCTTGGAAACCCTAGGCTATGCTAGATTTAGGATCCTAGCTCTGCACAGTTGACAGAGAATATATAACAGTATACTTGCTAGTGGCTCAAAGTCTGCATTGTAGGTTCCATTTTTCAGTCCCTGATGGGATTGTACCTTGTACTTTTAGGAGGTATCAATTTTGCAAAGGCTTTACCCTTTCTTCATCATAAATACTCTTGATTGGATAGAAATTTCAGAGTGCTGAAGCATCAGTTTTTAGGTCCTATGAAGAAATTGTGTGTACAACCCTAGACCCTGCTCACTGCAGTATTTACTTGATTTATGTGACAATGAGGTTTGCAAAACCTCCATTGTTTTCTAGTCCATGGATTGGGAGAACTGTCTTTCAGAATTGGATCGAACATTGCTAATGCTGTCTATAAACAACCCAAAACAATACTCTGGGGAGTGTAAATAAACCTGGAGCCCATTAATCCCTATCAACTACTGCACTATTGTCATGGCATAGACTGCTCTATTTAGCAATCCAGATGAAGTCATCTCAGTACTCCAGGAATTTTGCCTGAGGCACAGCTACAAATATCCTGCACAAGATTTACTACCTGATTATACAGCACAAGGCTTTAAGAGGAAAACTACCTCTGGATACAATAGGATCATTTAGGATAGTGGATGGAGCAGAAATTTTGGAAGAGATGGCACAAAATTCATGTTATCTCAACCACAGTACTGGCTTAAGTTTCCTTGTGCATCAATGAAATAAATTTTTGGACAGAAAAACTAGGCTACAATGTTTGGATTTGTTCATAGGCAGAAAACACAGGTAGTATCAAAACTTTCTGCACATGCAGTTTAGAGGTTTCTGTACCATGCCTGTAGGACACTCAGGGTTTTCCAGGCTCCTAAGGACTGAACACTAGTTTTTCCATAATCATGGGGGAATTATTTGTTTTTAAAAAAATCTCTCACTGAAATTAAAGAATACCTAAATGCTCAGTGAGACTGGAAGTTTGAAATTCAGAAGGGCTTTATGCATTCTGAAGCTTTTCACTGCCAATGCTTGTGACTTGTGCTAAGGAATTGCTAGCTTCAGAAATGTGACTGCACATGCCATTTCCTTGTTTGCAGTAGATTAAGGGCTTTTTCTTTATCTTTTCTCTCTTATTGTTTTAGGCATGACTGGAAGCTGACACAAAGTGTGATGGCAATTTGTATGCTTCTAACAGGTGAAGATTGTGTCAGGACAAAGATCCACCCCATTCACTAATCTGCCTTCTGTAATTTGCCTGGGGAACAAATGTAAGCACCACAGGTTATCTCAGTCCTCCTTGTAGCAGCCTGTGACTTCATCCTTGCATGCAAGAGCATGCAAAGGCCACAGACAATGCAGGTGGAGAGCAAAACACTTGCAAAAAGACTCTGCATTTGGTTTCTTTGCATGATTTGGAACAAATTTCCTGTTTACCTGACATTTTGATTAGAATCATCAGTTTCCAGCTACTCTTTAGTGGTGACAAATACTCAGGTTGAAATTTTCTCTTCTGGGCTCCTGCATAGCACAGGGGGAAGGAAGACTTGTGACCTGCTGGGGACACTCTTCCTAATGCAAGACAGACTCTTCTGAATGAAGATAGTGATTGGATATACCCTTCCTTTAGCCTCCTCTTCTCCAGACTGATCAAATACAGTTTCCCCAGCCTCTCTTAACATATCATGCTCCCCAACCCCTGATAATTTAGTAGCCTTTCACTGGCCTCATCCTGTTTGCCAGACTCCCTCTTCCTCTGGATGGCCTAAGCCAGGTTGCCATACTCCAGGTGTGTCTTCACAAAGGCTGAAAAGAGGGAAGTAACATTTTCCCATGGTATCATGGTTAAAGGGTTTTTCTCCCAGAACATTTACCGTCTGTTCCTGTAAATCCAGTTTCCAAGAGTACCAGGAGTAAATAACATAACCCTTTTAACAATTTTATGGTCTTAAGTCATTGCAGTCTCATTTGCAGAAGTTTTAGTAACTGCTTGGAACAGCTGAAATCAGGCTACTTACTTTGAACAAAGGAGAATTTATTTATTGAGGTTTCCAAAAAAAAGATTTTAAAGTGAGGCCAGCTTATTGCAATAATACCGTCAGCTAGACGATATATTGTTGTTTTTAAAATTATTTGTGCCATGTTTCTGGTCTTTCTGCTAGGTTGTGCTCATGCCAGAGATTGCTAAGAAGCCTGACTACAGCTTGTGAAACTCTCAGACACTGAAAAAGCACCACAGAATACATAGTAAAAAGACACTGCAAAATATGGAAATTCTATACATGAAGCAAAAATAAATCATGTCTTGAACTGAAGTGGGAAGGGGTCACCTGTGAAGAAAATGTAACCTTGCATTTGTTGTCTATATCAGCATATATAACTATCTAGACATTTTCTATCCATTGAGCACTTCTGAGCCTTTATAACATTCTTTTAGGAGTATTTTTTTCTTCTAATTTAATCATAAAATAAACTTGTTGAGCTAAAGAATTAGGTTGTACCTAAAGGTCAACTAATGTACACTAATAAAACTGCAGAATATGAAATATTCCTTTTTATGTATTATTGGTTATTTATGGTATTTCTCATAACAGTCCCCTTTTGCCCAGGAGTCTATTTTACCAAGAACTGTCACTCATGACAGAAAGAAAAGTTCTAGACCCTTCCCTCCTTATCCATCTCCTCTGTGGACTGAATATTCAACTCCTTCTATGCCTAAAAAATTTGTAGTTGAAGCAGGAGCTACAGCTGTATGTTCTCAGATTAGATTGATACTGCCAGCTGATAGTATATCCTGCAGTGGGGAGCTGATCTCAGATCCACAGCTGTGCTTTATGCATGAAAGAATAAAACAGGTCAGACAGGAGAAAATAAGCCCAAATACTATGGAGTAGCTCCTATACTCATGAAAGTAAATTACTCAGTCTTAGATACCAGATTCCTGTCTGTCTGTACTCTGTGTCCAGCTAATACCTTATTCTGCTACTTCAGTGTAGTAAACACTGAGGAGTAACACCATAATAAACTTCAGAATTTTAATATTTAACAGTCTAAAACAATTTGAATATGAGAGATGTCTCATTAATTTCTGGTTTCCTCATTCATTAAGGCAAAACTAAGTGATGACATGATACCATTGGATGTTACCTTATCCTTTTCCTTTCCCAGGTTTTTTCATGGCTTTATTATTCTTGATTGGTGTCTTTCTAACCTATTATTCTTAAAAACTTTCAGAACTGTCTATCTCACAGCCCCTCAAAGCCTATGCTTTATTATCCATCCTGTGAGATTTTCCTCATAATGCTTCATATCCACTCAGAGGCATGGAGAACTGATCACTACTTTGGTTATGTTTTGATATATGTTCTCTAAGTTCTTTCACTCTAGACTAATCCATTTGAAATTATCCAGTCTTTCTCTATGAGTTCAGTTTTATTACTTTGAACTGTCTACACTTGTTCCTTTATTTATTTTTTGAGCATATTTATTACTGCTGTAGACACTACTCATTAATGGCTAAGGCAAAAAAAATCCCCAGAGAACAGCCTGATGTATCTGATAGATTATTTTCTTGTGTGTGCACATCTGCATGTGTGCATGTGTGTGTATATTCTAGTGGAGTGCTTGTCTTTTTTTCCTAACAGCATGACTAGGTTCATTAATATTCAGCTTAGATTCAAACCTTCCTCTCAAACTCAAATCCTTTCCTTCAGAACTACTACCCAGCCTTCTACACATGCAGCCTACCCATCTAGAGTATAACATATTTAAAGTCTTTGTTGACTGTGCACTTCTTCTTAAGTTCACATAATCGTCCTAAATGCTAACCCTGTTATTCCCTGTTTTTTCATCCCCCCCTCTAGTTCAGTACCATCTGCAAACTTCATATGCTGTGAAAGTTCTTAGCAGAAAAATTGAGTAGTAGCCGTCTCAAGAGACACCTCTTCAAAAGTCGATTGGCATGTCTTCCGTTTTGACACCAACCATTAATAAACAGTTTTAGTGGTTACCAAATGCTCAAGATTTATACTCTTTCACAAAAATCTCTGTCTGACAGGTTTATCTCCTATTCAGAAATATCATATAAAAGTGTCAAACCTTTCTAAGGTGAGGATATGACATATACTGCTCCAGCTTTTTTTCTCTTATGGAACACTTAAATCAAATTTACAAACTCTAAACTGGCTGGTCTACTTGTCATCATCCAGGTGCCTGTAAATTACAGTTTGAGTATTTATTTCTGTATTTTTTCTCCTGAAACTCCATCCTTGCTCGTATCTAACTTTAACTTTCTTTATCCTTTCTTTAAAACTTGCAATATATTTGCTCATTTGCAGTCTTTTGGGCCACATCTGTTCTCCATGAACTCTGAAAATTGTTGGTGGGTTTTGTTTGAGATTGTTTTGGTCAGTTCTCTAAATGCATTACGAGGAGGCTCATCAATCTTAATCAATTTTGAAGTCTATACCTTAGGTAGAATCAGAGGTGTGCAAGATAAAAGACAAGAGACAACAGATACAGGTTGCACTTAGACAAAAGGGAAAAAAATTCACAGCAAGAGTTCCCATAAGGACTTGAACAGGTTTCTCAGCAAGGTTGTGGGCAACCTGGGAAAATGTTGAATCTGGCCCTCTTTTGGAAGGATTTGGGACTAGATCACCAGAGAGGGCTCACAGATTCTAATACTCTTGTATTGATTTCATCACTCTTCTTTTTTCCTCTGAAATTCAAGGTTAGACTAATTTTTGTCTCTGATGAGTGGACATGATCAAGCCAGATGTAATCATAACAAAATAATGGTTTGGTAACAACTGAAATCTCATCATTTTCTGCCATCCTCCTTTATACTCAATGACAGCATCAGTACCCAGTCCCTTTGTGTCATTTGTTACTGGGTTCCCAACTGTTCTGGGAATAAAAGAGGTAGGTCATGTTAGTGACAAATATTTGTAATATTACATCACCATGGTTATAAATAGTGTTTCATGTTTCTAAGACTTTCTCTTACAAAGTGCTTTTATTGTTTTTCATACCCCTCTCATACTTCTTCTAATTAGTTCCCAGTACTATGCTATCATGTACGGCAAGGAAAAGGCTTTTGTGTGTGTTTAAAGCCTTAGTGTGCGTTGTCATAGGCCTAGGTAAATAATTATTGGTATCACTCAATTAAACAGATAAGCCAAAGGACTTTCCTTCATCTGTATAAGGTCATCCTTCTCAAAGCACATCTCCCCTAGGGAGATGTTCTGGGAGGTCAACCAACACTGTGCCATGAAGAGATTCATCCCTTACACTCTAAGTAAAACCAAATTATTACTTTCTCCTTCTTTGGTACACTTACTCATGATGCAAAGAGGGCCTGAGACCTGCTGAGTTTCACACCTATTTAAGAGTCTTAAAGCTTAACTGGGATTACATTATTTTCTGCCACATCCATTTCTTTGGGCTGGTCACCGCATTTTTGCTGCAGTCAGTTCCCAGGAAGGAACGCATGTTTTTGTTCATCTCTCCACCTGAGCCCTTACCTTTGTGTGCACAAAGCCTGCAGCTGGTCTGCCTGCCAGATAGCTCTTCCTTCTGTGAGAGCTGCTGTGTGCCTTGCTGTAAATATAACTAGCTTGGCCAGCATGATCATTGCTTTATAAACCAATTGTCACAGCCCTCAGGGTACTGCATGTGTCCTTTACTATACTAAGGACACAGAAGAACCTAGAAAATAATGTATCTGATTATTTATTCTGGAAAGTAATTTCTGCTGAATGAGAGAACAGCAATGACTAATATGTTGTGCCAGCTCTTGGCAGGCTGACCAGCCCTGAAAACTGACCAGCCTGCAAAATCCCTTTGTTTGTCATCATCCACCAAGCAGACATGCCTTTCAAAACCTCTTTTTGAGCTCTTTATAAGTCCATCTATTTGCATTCTCCCTTTATATTCTCTCCTTTAACATCTTTCTTAATTTGCCTAGAGCAAAGCCATTTTTTTCCCAGCTGCACCTCTAGCAAAATGGGAAGTTAGTGTACTATTTTTCGGTAGAGTGTTGACACCAGTTTTTCTCCACTGAGTCTTGAGATTTATTTTTATTTTGTTAATAAATCCAGAGTGTTTACATATCTGAGAATTTGACTAACATTCCACATTAACTTGAGAGGACTTAACTTTCTGATTCACATTGCTTTTCACTTGCTTGTCTAGAATATGATAATTCAAGTTTTGATGCAAACACTGTTTATGATTGTGTATATTATACTTGCTGTGAAGCATATTAGCTTGTAAATCCCTGTAAACAGCTAACTTGTCTAATGTCTTATCAGCAGTTCACTCAGGTGATTCACATCTAACTTCTTTTTTTGTTTTTTTTTTCAATTGTTAGGCTTTCTGAATTATTATCATATTCTTTTCAGCATTCCTACACTTTGCCATCCTGGAAGAATGACACTCTGCTATATGAACATGACTGGCAATTGTTTCAGTGAAAAGAAGTTTAAAAAACGGAACTCCTTTTAGAAGTTAACCTTGTGTAGGTATTGCTAAGTTAGATCACATAAATATTTCTAAATCATTCCCATTTATAACTTCTCAAACTCCCTTTTACTCTTTTCATGAAACATATAGTAACAATTTCCCAGAAGAAATAAGATATCTATCTCTATTTTAAATTAGTGGCATATATTAATATACAGATGCTGATTTCACATAGGCATGAGCAATCAAAGTATTAAAAGAGGTCATTGTGAGGGCACTAAAGCAGATGTCCTTGCACCCCCTTTGTTGATTGTGATTTCACTTAAACTTCACTGTCTTGCTGCTCACACATATGCAAAGAAAAATGATTTGTTTTCCTTTTGTATTCTTTAGGGAAAATTCAAGAAACAGGGAGCAGAGGCAAAGTATACCACTAATGTATCCTAATGGAAGCACTGTCTTTGCCACTCACTAATAATTGTGAGCAGCACATTAAGAGATGGTGGACTCCTAGAATCACCCTGATACACTGTGTCCTCCAAGGTGTTGTAACAAATGCAATATCAGAAAAATCTATTGGAAATAAATACTGAGAAAAGGTGGTTCACTAGAGAGGTCGTTAAAAGACTTTCAGTGAGGTATAAAGGGACAGTCTGGAAAAGCAATTCATTATTCTATGCATTTGGTAGCTTGGCACATATGCCCTTAAGTGACAGGTTTGGTTAGTTCCTGTAGAAATGATTCTGATTATTATTGTTTTTATAACACCTCTTCCAGTGGTTTGTTGAAAGTGCTGTCCACAGGCTATCCATTCTACTAAGATTTCAAATTCATTATGGTCATTTTTCAGAACAAGGAAATCCATTTTCTATTACCCAGAAGATGTTAGCTTCATGTGTTTCTGAAAGAACACAATTGTGGTGGTTGCTGATGGTGAGTGAGTAATTGACGAGAGAGACTTTTTGTATCCACTTTGGCATGATAAAAAGCTAGTGCTGTTCAAGGGAAACATAATAAGCTTTTTCTTTGTACAAGGAACTCATTCTTTGTCCAGGTAGTAAGTGCAAATAATTACATGCCATTTAGTTGAATAAAAAAATAGATGACAGAAAATAGGACGAAACTATAGCAAAGAGAAGAAAAAAAATTGCTATGTAAAACTTATAAATCATTTTTACTTCCACAGAGTCCTTGAGATAAGAGGTACTAGTCTGCTTAGCTACTTTAAAGAGAAATTGATCTTAGCATTAGTAACACATCCTTACAAATTAAAATAAAACAAATTTTTTACATCCTGCTGAGATCTCCCTGGTTTGAGCTGTCAGGGCTTGAACTCTTCTGAGCTTTGTCCCAAAGCAGGGTTAGCACAGCCCTGCCAGTAAGCTCTGGGGGAGTAGGTATTGGGATAAAATATCCACAAGCACAAAAATCAAACTGGGGCTCAGTGAATCTCAGCATGCAATGCCTCAGCATGCCTGGAGCTCAGTTACCTGTTTCATTTCTAGCATTCTTGTTTTTCCACTCCTTCCAGTCTGATGGAGGTGGTGGTAGGTAGAGGTGACATTTCAGATTAACATATGTCCTCCACAGTGAATTTTCAAAGTAATCTTGTTATGCTTATTTTTTGACCGTCGAAAGAGAGGAAGGAGCATGGGGCAGAATGACATGAAAAGCATTTCTAGCAATCAGAAGTAGGGCAGACACAAAGTTGTCAAAGGAAAACAAATCCTGTAGGCTCAGCCTGTTCATAGAGTGAAATGGGTTTCTTCCAGTTTATGTCTTGTAATTTATGACTCAATTTCCTAAGCTGGGAGCACTGTTCTGTTCCTTTACTTAGTAAGTGAGAATAACAAAACACAAATGAGCTACTCTATTTCAACATAAATTTGGATTCTCTAATTTGTAGCAAAACATAGTGCTCTAATTTAACGTTGAATAAATGCTGAAGTCCAAAGACAGCACAATCAGAGAATAATATATTTTTGCAAGGCTGGGTATATCAGTGTCTACATAGAAGGAAGCTCGGAGGGAATTTAAGTAACACTGAGGAAGATTTTGGTAACTCATTAGGCATGAAGAACAATACAACAGGGAAGACTGCAAATGAAGTTTTCCAAGTGTAAGACAAGAAGAAAAGAACAAAACCCCAAATTGTCACTGAATATAATACTAAAATTCTGATTTCAGTCTTCTTTTAGATAGGAGAGCTCAAAAATATATAATTTAATAAATGCTAATCAGCATAGATCTGTTACTTGAAGCCCAAACTTCAAAAATTTGTTTGTTTTTTATATATTACAATGGGTGTGAAAGTCATAATATATCCATATTTCAGGAAATATTTTAAGCCATACTGCAGGATATATGATTCTGCAGAATATGAGGAAAGGTGCCCAGAGCAGCTATCAGATGAGTGCAACAATCCCTGACTCAGGGAGAGATGTCTTCAGTGGCACAGGACACAGGCACACTTTTCTGCAGGAGGTAAAGGGAAGATTTGGGTACTACAGCATGTCCTGCCACGAGAAAGGATAACTTCACAGGATGGCCTAGATCCTCTTCCTATCGTTCCAGACAGTCACAGCCCTCCTGACCACGTCCAACAACAGGGGATTTCATCAGTCTTTTCGTTAAGATACCATGGGTTAGATTTAGTCTGCTGAGATACCTGCCTCAGCTCCGTAGGTATGGTTTTTGGAAGCACTCTTCCTTCAGATGAATGCTGCTTCCTTATCCATTAATGAAATGTGGCTAACAGGTCTGAAGTCCTTCAGGGGTATATTAGTTCTGCTGGATCTGGTCAGAGTAGTGAAAAGATGAAGCTTCCACTCATGGGTTGTATTTACAACACTCACTGCCTTGCCTGAGTAATTTAATTCCTCTTTTTCTCACCTATCCTATGCAGAATAAGAGAAAATATGCCTTCAACCCCTTTTGGGGGCTTTTATCCCTTTATATGACAATAACTACATTGCTACTAAGCCTTTCTGGTTTTGAAAGCCCACAAGGGTCATTAAGAAAGCTCAGTGCTATTGCAGTGCCAATGGATACTCATCAAAGAGCTGTGTTGTGTTTATTATAGGTCATGTGCAAGCCAGGCTCTTTACATGCTTGAATAAGGGAGAAATATTTTGCCTTCTTTTGCTGTTAGGATTCCTCTCACTGTCTCATCCTCTGAACAATTTCAAAGTGGTTGTCTTTGCCAAAATTTTAGCAACACTGAACACTTACTAGATATCTGCCTCCTGTTTTGACAGCTCACATGATACATATCATTCTATGCTCATTAATCAAGGTCATGCTTATGCAGAGAGTAAAAACTGTCACTGGTAACAGATTCTCTGTTTGAGGGATTTTCCTTATTCAAATGCATGATAGACATAAGAACAATTCTCTTTTTTCACTTTTAATTTTCTTCATAATATGTTCAATTTGGAAACCATCTGGAACTGAATTTCAAATCAGACATACTTCAGTTGTTCATGCTATTGCTAGGATGATGTAAACATTCACATTACACACATGATAAGTTAAGTGTAACCAACCATTTTGTGTCTTTCCTCCCCAGTGAAAATAGAAAATTCTTGGGGCTTAGCTGTTTGTCACAGTAAATTAAAAGCACAGACTTGCATATTTGAGGAGACTGTCTCTGATTAAAATGGTGGAAGAACTCTGTCTATGAACTGGTAATAAAAAAGTTATGCATCATTCAGAAATAGGGGTCAAAATATGGAAAATTCAAACACTATATCAGGAGAAGTTTTGGTGCTTGAAGCTGGATCTACAGCCTCCTCTGTACCTTGTGTAAAAGAGTAAGTAATTGGTTTTGAGATGGTGATGGCATTTACATGTGCAGTTTTCCCCCTGTGTCCCAAACATATCTTTTTGTTCAAAGAAAACAGAAGTCTTCTTTTGATGTTCTATTACTGATATCTGCTTTTGTTATGTATTACAATGCTTTCTTTGGATAAAGATACCATATTCTCTTATAGAGAGTGAAAAATGGTCTTAAGCTGTAAGAAAAAGACCTTGTACAGGGTTCAGTGTGAAATAGCATATTACTCATTCAGTTGTCATACTTATTTACCATATTACAGCTGTCACTGTTTGTAAATGGTGATGCTATCTCATTATTTTCCAGCCTGCCTGCAATTAACCTCTTATTTTGAGTGTGGTGAAAACATGCAGTAGCAGCATATAACATTTCAAACATATTTCAAAGTTCATATCTTTGTCACTTCAGTCACTCATGAGGGAATCAAATGCTTCCTTACTAATTTGCATGCATGCTGGTCATAAATAATTCTTATCCTTAATATCATGTATTAGAAAAAAGTAATAAACTTCACTAATGGATTATATATTTGTCATCATTGTCTGAATTTTAATAGCTCCTGAATCTTGAACATAAGTAATGCAAGCAGTAGCAAACAGATTGAGAGCTCAAAGGAAATCATCTTGACTGGAGCTGTCTGTGATGAAGACTGGCCAGATGCTAGTCCCAAAATGTAGTCATTGTTCTGCCACCCTTAGGAGAACTTCCAGTTCCCAAATTTACTAGGGCCTCTGGTGTGCAATAAATGCTGAATTGCTACTTATTTTTTATTTCATCCTCACATAAACTGTGAGGTAGCATACCTGCTTTAACATTTATACCCTGTTTAAAAGTTAGCCTCAGGGACCTAAACTTAGCAGCTTACCCTCCCACTGTAGCCAACTACAAAACTGCTTCAGAAGGCATTTCCACTCATCCTCAGATGCTGGTTATGATGGATGAGACAAACTGTTTCACTGGAGTTGCCTATTCTCTCTAAGAGCAAAATAGGGAGTGAAGAGCTTCAATTTGGGCAAGGAACTTCTGACCTCTGGCATTGATTGGGCTTTGCCTGCTAATTTTTTCCCTTTTCTTCTGTGAGACAGCTGTTCTAAGCTAATCATCTGGTTTCCCACCTACAGACAGCAGAGAGCAGAGACTCTCAGGGGATGATTCATCCTCTCCAAAGATAAGTATCTGACACAGGTGGGTGTTAGTCAAAGTAGAAAATGTACTGTAAATTCATTTCTGCTGGCATTGTTCACTACTTAAGCAGCGTCTTGGGAGGAGAGCTTCTTATCTGATTCTCGATTCAGGGAAGAGGGTAGCCGACACACCGAATTTCTGGAAGATGAGATCTCCTGGATGTTAGTATGAGCATTGTTTCCCTGCATAAGTGAGGGAAGTGCAGGAGGAGAGGAAGGCCCTTGGGGAAGGTGTGAGCAATGAAAAATATTTTGGGACATGTAAGAGGGTATATGTGAGAGGCAGTAATTACAGAAACAAATAGAAAAGTATTTTTAGGAAAAGAATGGTACAGGAAGTCAAATAAACTAAAGATTAAAAAGCACAAAAGATGTGGGGGAAAAAATGAGTACAAATGCCATCAGAAATGGATGGTAAATGCATGATGAAACTCGTATGGAAAAAGATGCCTCAGAGCAGGAGATTTTGAAGAAGTTATTTACAAAATGATAAAGTAAGCTCTTGTCAGCTAAATAAAATAAATGCTGTTTTATTGCTTTCATTTCAGGATAAGTTTCTGACAGAGGCAGGTAAAGTGTTAGGGAAATGTGCCACTTTGATATTCCCAGGCCATGCAATTAGAAAAAGGTGAGTTCCATATTGCCTGAATTTGAAGTTCAAGTGTTTGGATAACCTTTGAGATGCATGGTGTGATTTTTGGGGTTGTCATTTGCAGAGACAGAAATTGGACTCCATGATCCTTGAGGGTCCCTTTCAACTCAGGATATTCTTTGATTCTATAATTTACCTATGTTTACTCTATGAAATTCACCAATGGGTCCTAAGTATATTCTGAGATTTTTCAAGCTGACCAGCCATTTGCTCTGGTTCTAGTCGAAGGACTTTTCTATTGTGTGGATCTCCATTCACTAAAATGGGAATTCAGCTCCCTAATGTGCATGTGTTACATTTGAAACTAATCTTACTCTTCTAGGCTGTGCTATCCTGCTCATGTGGACAGTAAACCTCATTCTTGTTCATTATTTCCATAAGGATTTGCTTTCTTGGACAATAGTAAATATTTGGCCACAGCAATGTAGATTCACAGTGCACCATTTGTGATGTATTAACCCCATGTGGACAGAGAATTCTACTTTAGCATAAAGATGGGATAAACTGTGGTTCATTAAGACACATGAATGTATCACTTAAAAGTAAGATACATCAGAAACACTGAGAGTCACTTTACCTGATTTAAGATCATCACTTGTCCTAGCTCTGAAGTCCTAAATAATGTTTTTCTGAAACAGATGTCTTAAATGCTCAGGGAGAGGAGTGACTCCAGTTCTTCAGAGAAAGACCTTACTGTATTTAGGTGCTTCACTTTAGTATACAGGACTTAAGTGTGTCTACAGTCCAGAGTATTCATTTGAGGTGTTTGGACAGACAGCAAAATTCTACCTATGCTGCACCTATGCTCTATGTAAGCTAGAGCACAGAGCTGTGTTGCAACTTAGACTAAAATAATTATTCCCAGGCTGTTTGTTCTTGCCTGTTAACGTTCATGACACAACAAGAGTGCAGGATCTGACTGTGGTCCTTGGATGTAACTATGACAAACAAAACCCAACAGTTTAATAATTAGGAGGTTAATGGAGCAGGGACTCTTTTGAGTTCTTTTGTGCCAGGAAAAACTTCATTCTTCTCTTGGTATTAAAAGTAAATCCCCTAAAGTTTCTGAATGTCTGTAAGCTACTTTTAAGTATGCCTTAGCTACTGGTATTTGCTAGCGCTGCTCAAAAGTCTGAGAAAGAGACTCTTTAAGCTGTATATCAGAAATGCCAAATGGTCAGCATAAAACTACATCAGTGTTTTGTCAGAATGCTGAGAAAAATGGAAAGTTCTAATCTTTTTTGTTCCAGGCTGACAGCTGAATTTTATTCTTACTGAAAAGGAGTACAAACATAGCCTGAGCAGAAATCTGAGCATTAGAAGTCTAGCCAAGACTGCACTAAAGCTGATCCATGAACCAAGAGAGGCTTTAAGAATAATATTAGTTTCCTTCTTTGAATTAGGTCATAGAATCATAGAATGTTTTTGTTGGAAGGCACCTTAAAAATCATTTTTCAACCAACTTGCCATGGCAGGGATGCCATTATCCTCACTACAAAATCGCCTGTCTCTGCCCTCCCTCACATTAATCCTGACCCATAAATGCTTGATCAGCTCCTCATCCAACTCCAGGTGAAGCTCCATGCTGGTCACTGGCATAGAGGGTGACATTCCCTCCTTCTCCTCCTCCAACTTTCATCAGTCTTCATTGGGAATGCTTTGTACTGTTCATATTACACCTCTGGCAACACAGATCCTCTATTTTAACATTCTAGGTCACTTCTAAGAAAGTACTTTAATGAAAATTGAGGTTCTTTTCTGCACATCTGAGTCCAGCACTTGCAAATGTGAGTTCCTTCCCCTACAAAGCAGTGTTAGACTGCTTAAGACTCTGGAAGTTCAAAGACAGAAATAAAAGGTACCTTTGCAGGTGACTTCCATTCACGTATCAGATCTATCCTAACTAACCTCTTCTATTGTCTTCCATGGCTTTGGGCTCCATGTAGGGCAAGGAGGAGATAGTCATGGCTAGCTGTCATCAGGGGATGCCCGTATATTTTCAGATTTTTCCTTGTTTCAAAATGGACTTTAATTGTTGGTATAACTTTTATAGCAGTATGAGAGCAGTGGGCTGCTTATCAGCAGTTTAGGTCCAAAAAAAGTGGCATAGTCATATATAAAATTTTCTTACAACTACACCTGAATCCACCAGCACATAGCTAAGATGTGTCTGAGGAAACCACACTTCATAGACCTGGTTAATTTCAGTGCTGTGGCATGTTGGAACAATACATTGCAATACACTCTTGAAGATGCTTGCTTGCACAACATAATTTAAACAAGTGAAAACAATTTTGAGAGAAAGATTATTTGATTATTTTACTCAGATTTGCTCTAATCCGTTTGTGCATATATTTTAACTCCTGAAAAGAAAATCTTAGATCAATTACTATCCATTCCTGTGGGGGGCTGGGTCCTTTTTAAAATTCCAAATACAGCAGAAAATAGATAAAATTCTGGAAAATATGTTACAGAACTGAACACACGCATAGTTTGTGTTCCAAAGGACTTGAGTCTTACCTACTTACCTGCTGTAAATATCAAAGATGAGCGTTAGAAATCACAAGAGTACCAAGAAGCTCCAGTGTATTACTTACTAAAAATAGAAGCAATATGTAATTTCTGAAGTTAGACATAAACTTCCTGATGGACCAGCTGTAATGCTCTAAACATATCCCTACCAGCTTTCAAAAAAATATGTGGTGGATTCCCATCACATTTTCTAGTCTACACTGTTCTGTCAAACTCATTCAAGAGTAAGAGTTTGTTCTTTTCATTTCTGAACATTACAGAATCCCAGAATATGATGAGTTGCAAGGGACCCAAAAGAGTCACAGACACCAACTGCTTGTGTCAATTATGGTTTTTTTTTTCTGAGAGAGTTCTTCAATGGGCAGATTTAAAAAAAAAAACAAAAAACAAACATTACTTTCTTCTAAGTTCTTTTGGAAAAACCGTCTACAATGATTGTGCTTTCTATCCATAATACACTGTTGGGATGAGCTCCAACTTCTTCCAATATGATCTAACTATAGACACACTGAAAATATAAAATACATTCCCCTCTTCCAAAACAGTTTGAGATCTAGTTCTGGCCTAAAATATTTCCTTAGGCAAATGGAGGTTTATTAAGATAACTTAATGTTTTAGTTCAACAGATATCTATATTCACAGCAGTCTGAAGGAGTAATATGGTTCTGTGTTTCAGTCACAGAATATTAATTTGAAATAGATTGATTTCCCCCTTAGATCAATACTTTCATAGCATATATATTTTAATCTATATGCAAAGTTGATGGTACCATTTGAAAAGCAATAAAGGCACAATTTATTTCTAGGTAGATCTGGAATGCTAGTTATTTTAGTATGACTACCAAAATAATTGAACTTTTTTTTTTACGTTCATCTGTTTGTGTGGTTTCCCACACCTCTTAAGAGGAAACTGTGAAAATGCTAAATTAAATCCCATTTTAATTAAACTTCAAAAGCATTTACATATCCTTGCTGCTTTCAGGCAGTAGACCTCAGTACAAACAATTCAATTGAATTATATGTTGGTCAAAACACTTCATAATAAGAGAAATGCAATGGAACTAATCAATTGTCACACATGAGAGTCTTCTTTTTCGTCTCCTTTGGGCAGTAAAAGGGGATGTCATCATCCTGCTTGTTCATTACAGATACTAGAAACCACATTTCACAAAGGCACATTTGATGCAATGTGTTAATAATAATTGTAATTGATTTAAATGCTTGAATTGACCACGAGCACTCATAGGTTTTTTTCATTAGTTGGCTGCAAGATAATGCTGATGAAAATAAAGTTTCTGTGATGAGCAAATTTTTTTCTACCTGCTGTTCTGAATATTTTTCAACTGAAGTTAAAGATTAAGGTGATTCAAAAAGTGCATGTATTGTGTTAATCTAGGCGTTCACTCTATGCATTTTAAAAGAATGGTAATCTAACAAAATCCAGGATTTAAATAAGCAATGAGAAACAATATTTGTCAGCACATTTCTACAGCTGGGAATTTCCTCTGGATGCCACAGGAAGGATCATACTGTAGCAAAAAATTATTTTTGAAAAGCTAAAAACATATCTGTGATTCTTGGTGTGCAGGTCAAACCTTGTCTCTTCTCAACTTCAGCATTGCCAACACAGAAGCCTCTTGTGAATTTCTGAGACAACGCTTAAGGGGACACTGGCTGCAAATTCAAACCTGGGGAGAGGAACAGAAAAGCTGAGCCTGGCAGCATTTGAACACCAGGCTGCTGACAATGTGGAATCAGCCTGATACTGTAAATCACATTGGTTTTATTGTTACTCATTGAGGTCACTTAGTGATTTCTATACAGGTAATAGATTGGTTTCCACACAGACTTTTCTCTTTATTTGTGCTGAGCAGGTTTTGATTTATGAATATTGACAGGTCATATTCTGCTCTCAGTTATATCTATAATAAAATTCAATTCCACCTGTAAAAATCTGTTATGCCTGTAGTTAACCTATAAAGAAATAGGTGGAACTGATGGTGGCATTTTGATAACTAAATGCAATCTGAAGAAATGAAACACCTTTATGCACTTTCTTGAATCATAAGTATTCTATTTAGATCTACCCCTATCTACAATATGCCTCTGGTACTTATCCCAGTGTTCCAAAGTACTGATTTCAGAAGACATCAGATTTTATTTTATATGATAATTTCTATGTCTTTAAGAATCACTGATAGTAATTTGTACTTGTTCAGGTAAGTGATTTTATAATACCGAGTAAACAAAGTGAGAAATATTCAAATTAGCATAAATAGTGCATAAATTAATTCATTTCTCTTCCAGTAACATCATATGTTACTTTCTAATTGAAGAAATTTTGAGTTATACCTGAGATCCAGCCTTTCTTTTAATTTATTGTCAAAGATATTTTCATGTGGAACAACTTTTAGACACTGGTGATGTTTTCTAACATTTAAGATTTTCTAGGATATTTTAGCAAAGCCTCGGTACTTTATTCTGCCTCTCAAGTTTGTTTAAGCTGCCCTAGTGCCCACAGTCCTAATTTAAAAAATATATTGAATCTAAACTATTAGTCAGAGTGTTCCCAAAAGAAAATTTTCTCCTCTTCTAAGCATTTATGAGGAAATTATTAGAACAATAACAATATCCATAATAGTTAAAAGCAGCTAAAAAGCCTCTCTAGAGGATTAGAAAAATTCTCAAAACACCAGTCCTCAAAAATTCAATGCCAATGCATGGAAATATGGGCTACTTAAAAATATAAAGGCAACTTTTATATTTGCAAAATCTTCCTGCATGAGACATTTGTAAGGTAGGAATGTTCATCAGTCATGCTGGTCAAGGGGGGAGAAATTTCTCTGTTGCTCCTCTTTCCTCTGAAAGACAGGGATAAGCAGAGATTTGTGCTGGATAGTCCCCTCTAAAATGTAATTTTTAAAATATTTTAGTTTCCTTGCTGATACCTTAATTAATTCAGTAACTCATTTACACTGTTCAAAGAAAGGGTGTCTATGGATTGCTTTTTGCCTAGATCAGAAATGGTGCAAATGCATACTTTTCTCCATAACTGGATTTGTTGACAGTTACTTGAATCCACCAGTCAAGCTCTTAAAGAGTAAGTTGAGTAAATATCTTCCACCAGTATTAACTAAGGTGTAGTTAAGTTCTGTTTTGGGATGGAAGAGATGAATTTGTTAGCCTCTCTAATGCTATGATATGTCCTTATCTGTGCACTCTGCTCTGTATATTGCATAATATTGTCATTTATTAATCTTTGAGCCTACCTAATTCATAGACTATGGAGTTCTAATGCTCCATCTGCCAGATTTTTATTTACAAGCTAAGCTTGCATTATCTGGCACAAAACCACTGCTTACAGTCTTGCTTCAAGGTTTGGGGTTTAGAGAGGCTTTTCCCAACTCAGCTGCAGTGAGCACAGAATTGAAACCACCTAATCCTCCATGCAACAATTCGGAAACCCCCGAGAGTTTCTTGACAGCTGCACTCAATTCTGTACTGACTTCTGATTTACAGATCCAGTGGTCTCCAAGCATATGCAGGAATAAACTGGTTATTGCTAAGATTTGTGTTCTGAGGTAAATAAAACTTCCTCATTATCAGCAGTATTCCAGCTCCAGGAGAAGAAAGATCAGGTAGTGCAATAAACACACAGGAAACTTATCTTGCAACAAAAAATGGAAAAAGCTATTTTTTCCTATATTGCTTATTTTGGGAGCACACTGCCAGATTTGGGGGCAGCATAAAGGAGCAGAAACCATGAGAGAGATGGAGACTCCTTGGCAGGGTTTACAAAGATTCTGGATAAGAGTGGTGAAATGCAAAAACTCTCACTGGGAGTTCAGCCACACAGGATGAAAGTCTCATTCCTATCTTAGATACTTAATGAAAATTCTATATTTTTTTAAAGAAGTCACATTTTTCATTTTCAGCGCTTATAGCAAAGACTCAGCTGCAACCACTTGTGACTTCAAAGTCATATTAAGTGTGATCTATATCCCTTGTGTTGGCTATGTTGTTAATCATAAAATGGACCGCAGGGGATCTCTTAAAATGTCCATTACTGTTGTAAGGAGAATTAATCTGGTTTTACCACTTTGTGACTGCTGTCCTGGCAAATACATTTTCATAACAAGAGGGACAGACTCTGGTTTAAAAAAAAACAAATTAAAAATGTCTTGTAGTACCCCATCACTATCCAAGATGAGCATCTTAACATTCTTTCAATTCACTCTCAATCCACTTTGTGAATTTTCCCAGCAAACCCTAGTTTTGTAGCATCTGACATAGACCAGACTGTAATACCTGTTTTAGGAGCTCAGTTGATGCCATGGCCTCCACAGAGGACAGTCTGTGCTTAGGCATACTTTTTGTCTCTTCTCTCTGAGGGGAAATGACCAGTTCCTTAAGCTATTCTATGTCTACCCTAGCAAGTGGTACAACGTAACAGGAGTTAGACAGAATACAAGGCATTTTCTGTGGAGGATCTTTCATCTACTCTGTGTCCTCTCTAATGCCTTAATCTACACTAAAGTTAGCCAAGCTTGCTGTCCCAAGCATGGTCGTGGTACACAGAGCTGGAAGGAATTGCAGATTCACTTCTGCACCCAGATTAGTGCTCCACAGAGGTACGCTGAAGAAACAGATGCTTCTCCTCCTGACTGTCCTTTCCTTAGGGAAGAAGATAAGGGCTATGAGATTCTGATAGTGTTCCCTGCTACAGCTGCTTTTATCCTCATTCACATGAAGTTCTGGTTGCAGCAGATGAGCTCAGAAGTGGTGGAAAGTGGAAATTGCATTGTCTGTGGAATGGACAGCATCAGGCACAATATTTGTTAATGCAGGAGCCCAACATGAAGAGCTTGTGTTGTTATTCCACTCTCAGTGAATACAACTTTAGGGGCCACCCCTTAGTTTAAATGAATGGCCACCACTATTAAGTCTTGCAGACCTCAGCACCTGCTGCTTGGTGGAAAAACTGTTTTTGAGGACAGGGAGCACACAGAGAGCAAAGTGGTGAGGGAAGGTTTGGAAGCCACCCCTCCAGAAGTGGTTTTCTTTGGAAAGTGAAAGTGGGACATATCAACCATTTGACAGACAGCTGTGGCACTCCCTGATAAAGAATATTCCAAGAAACTTCTGGATATGTGCTCAGCCCCCAGCATCTTCTTTCTGTTAGGGCATGAATATTTTCAGCTAAAGGTTCAGCTTTATTAAAAGCATTGGTGTAATTTGATTTCCTGTTTGACCTTATTTGTTTTATACAACATGCACAGTATTTTCACTGCAATAAATTGGTTTAGAGACTTAATTGAATTTGTGTTGATAGGGATAGGCATGTATAAGGCAGGTCTTGAAAGAAGAACAATGTAACTCTTGAGATCTTTGAATAGCTGAAAAAGTTTGGGAAAAATTGGCTAAAGAGAAATCAGTCCTTACATTTTGGAGGTATTAATGAAAAATACTGTGCTCTTGTCTGTGTTTTGACATGTGTTTACACTTACAGAAAAGACATTTGGATTCTAACAGAACTGTCATTGTCATTTCACTTCAGGTTTCTTTATCAAACCACTTAAAAATTTGAAAGGGTATTTGCATTTTAATGCCCTTGCTGTGCTATTAATATAGGACTATCAATTAGGGGGGGCTTACAGTTGCAGTGGGTAGATGAGGGCCTTTAAGCAAGTGATGAGCTAAAATTCTAACTTGTACTTTTCTCATTTTTTTCTTCTACTGTTACGTCACTATTATTATTGCTATCATTATTATTGTTGTTATTATTATTTTTATTACGATCATCATGACCATCTTCATCCATAATAATCATACGTCTTACTGTGTAAGTTGAAACTGGTAAAAAAGAGAGTAGATAGCATGCCTGCTCAGCGATTGGGGAGTGAAAGGATAAAACAATCAGCTTTGTGTTTCCTGCTTCCTTTGCAAATAATCTGCACTTGACTCCCCTGTCTTCTCTGCACATTTTGAATCTTTTTTTGTCTGTGTATTGTTGATACCATCAGGAAGCTCAGAAAAAGGCCATAGTCAGTTCTAATCCCATCTCCCTTGACTCTACGTGCTGCCTGCACATTTTTTTTTCCATTTTTCTGACTCTGGAATGCAAAGTCTTTTTGAGGCTATTTCTGTCACAGGAACTCTGAAAAAAGTCTACTAATACGATGAATAAAAAGAGTAAATAGTTTAACAGAGTGTTTCAAATGTGTTATGGTATAAATTTCTATGATCTTACTTTAATAGTTAATTTTTGGGACTCGCATTCCTTGAATGTTTCTCCTTGGTTATTTTCTGTGCTCTTGTCTCATTGAAAGCATCTCAGACATGGCAAGTAGATTGCTGTTAGTGCTTCTCTAGTGTAATGTGAGAAGTGAGTGAGAGAAAGCTAGATGCATTCTGGCCCACAGAATAAATGGTCATTGCAAGCATTGCAAAATCAGATTGCCTGTAAGAATCTATTGCTGTATTAGGATTACTGATCTGCTCAGAAGATCCAAATAACATTAAACTACTTTTTCTGTACAGTGGTTTAAAGATAGATAAGTTATCTTCCACATTTAATCAGGTTTGCAAATCATTAGCCTGGCAGCTATGAAAGGCTGTAAGAACATAGCCCTACAAAGTAAAAAGTAACAGTAACTGCAGACTTGTTTACATAACTTTTTTTCATCTTTGTTCTTCCTTGGTCCCCAGCTCAGTGGTCACTTTAGTGTATCCAGAAATATGAATGTCAAGTTGCACCAGAATCAGGGAGAATTCTTTTCCCTTTCTGTGCACTGCAATGCTTTTTACTTCACTGTAGAACTTAGACTAAAAAATAAACGGACACCTGTAGCTGTGGTTGTTCTCTTAGCTTTCAAATGCCTGTATCACTCTTACCTGGGTAATTGTAGAGTTCTCTGTGACTAGCACAAACCATCAAAGAGAAGAAAAATTTCCTGTTCTTTAAGAATAAATTTCAATTACTGTGTATAGTCACTGGGTTGTACAAACCAGAGAAACTGCAATATTTAAAAATAATGGTCTGTAACAGGATTCCCCCATGGATTTTCTCCTACAAATTCAATTTTCCTGGAGAAAGAAATGAAGGAGTCTTTTTTTATGTTCCCCACTTTGTCTATGACTTTCCAATATCCTTATGGTGTTCAAAGAGCATCTTTTAATTAACACTGCCTGGTCAAAGCACAATCTTCCAGCAATGAAAACATGCAGGATATTGCTGTGCCCGGTGTGCAGCAGAACATCTGTAGCCAGTGAGCAATATATCTCAGCAGGGTTTGTGCTCTAGAGAGGTCTAGCATACTGCTAAAAATAGTTTAGTTAAAATATTTCTGAAAATAAATAATGAGGAATAAATAACAGAGAAAGCTCGGGCAATTCAGGCTTCATAGCAATCTACATAAAGTTTTTACTTTTCTTCAGTAGCTTTATCTTTCCAATTATTTTTTCCTTTGTATTTCTATTTCTGCCTAAATATAGATATTGTTCCTGGGCCTTGTCCTTACTTTTCTTGAAAAATCTTAGGCCTAGATAGCATCACAGTGATATCTAAGGAAGATTTTCTCACACCAGTGTGCTTGAAAAAAATCACAGGAAAACCCAAACACTAAACTAAAGTCTGCCTGAAAGAAGTGTAGAACATTTAAATTTTTTTGTGCAAAGTTGCTTCAAAACTTGAATTGGATCAGTTTGGAGTGGTGTCCCGTGTTACACTGTTCAGAAACACTGTGGAGATGGAGTTAATCTTAGATGGAAAATTGCAACTGCAACATCCCTTTGCAGTTCTTAATGAATACTAACTCTCTTCTTTCCATCTTATTTTCCTCTAGCAGAAGAGGAAAATCACATTGTAATTCTCGTATCAGAACGATAAAATACAATTATGCCTGTCTGCAAAGACATTCCTAAAAGAATATAAAGCATTCCTTCAAACACTGATGGTGTAACGAAAATAAGAACCAAGAGGCAGAAGGAATATAACCTTATTTAGATGGTGCTTTATAGCTTTAAATGACAATAAAGAAAAACATAGCAAGCTATAACCAACACTCAGAATATTTCAAATCATCAGAGTGTGTCAGCAAATAAAGGCATATGTTTTCATTTGAAAATGCTCTCCTTTTTTTCAGCCTCTCTGTATGTAATCATAAATTTTCTTCAATGGTGTAACTTGGAGAAGAAAGGACTTGTGCTTTAACGCTGTGTATGGAATGGTTGGAAAACTTAAGTAGGAAACACACAAGTTAAATTCTTCATTTTCAGTGCCAAGACAATGCACATCTTTGGACTTCTTAATATACTTTGAGCCTGAAATGGAAAAGATAGCAGCTGCTTTTGATGATATCCACTGCAACTCTGACAGATGGCGATGAACAATGTGAAATCAGTGTTTCCCAAAAACATTTTATAATTGAGGATCGTTACTGCCTGATTTGCCACCAGTACTCCAGTAAAAACATGTAGATTTATGCTGTAATACTGCATTTGGTCTTTGTGAGATGTACTTCATCGAATTTCTTCTTTCATTGATGTGTTGGAGTGGCTGACGTTCTCCAGCACAGACTGCAGATAAGTGATCCTGGTATTGTTCTTGCAGATACGTGCAGGACATGGAAACAGAGAACAAACTTATTTAAAAAAAAACAGCTGTGCCAGCAGAATTTTGCTGCCTTGCTGAGGGATTTAAGAAATTTCACTTGCTTAATTGTTTCTTTCACCTTGGCTGTTTCATTTGCCCTACCTGGTACCACCTTGTCTTTTTCACTTAGACTAAGTAAAAATGAATCCTTCAAGGACTTTTCTAACACTCCAAGTGGTACAGACCAGAATAATTTTTCCAACATTTCTGAAATGTGATCTGAGGTGTCAAAACCAATCGCTTGCCCAGAACATAGAACCACACAGCCTTACTAAGCATTTTGTCTGGGCTCAGTATGTTAAATATAGATTGCCTTTTGATATTTCTATGACATAATATCTTTAAATGGAGTAATAATTGTATCACCCAAAATATAAATTTAAAAATGAAGAAAAATAAAGAGTATTTAATCTTCTCTTGGAAGAGCACCAGATGCATCTCCTGTGAGTGGAACTTTGCACTTGGAATATGTTGTGCAGAATGATTTTTCTGTTCTTGGCATGGATATTACAATAAAGAGCAGGGTGTTTTGAACCCAATTAATTGAATATTGCATTTTTTTTCACATTTCTCTCCATTAAGGTTTGAGTTTTGTTAGATATTGATTACAACAGTGCTGGGATACAAAAGCTGGGTGGATTAGGTTCAGGAAGTGCAAGGCAACATTATGTAGGACATATATTACTGTGGGCAGTTATATCTGTTGTGATTGCCTTATTAACGGATGTTGAAAATCAAGAAGTGTTTAAAGAAATTGTTCAAGGCTTTGAAATCCTGAACTATATGTCAGACCTTAAATCTGCACAATCCATTTAACTCTAACCAAAGAGACAGTTAAGAAGGGATTTGAGAGTTATCTGTGCAGAGAGGTTGCAGAGAGGTTTTTGGTGGTAAGGAGCTCTTTCATTTAGCAGATAATGTATGATGTAATTCTCTGATTATGAGTGGACACTGGTTAAATTCAGCTGGAAAGTAAGGTTCAGGTTTCTATGCAGACTGCTGCTGCAATGACTCCATGGGAACTATGATGAATTCACTTGGTCTCAAAAAGTCTCAGCATGAAATGTGTCTTTGAAGTATAAATGATTCACCTAATCAAATCTGAATGAGAAATTATTTAATCAAATTCTATGGTCTGCATTGTGTGGGATGGGAGACTAGGAACATTATCTGTATGTCTTACATCTTAGTCTATGAACCTAGAACCAGAATACTTAAGGGCTGATTTTAACATAAATCACAGGCCTTGAACACAGTTGTGGCAGAATAAAGTGTTCTTTAAGTGAGAGCAAATGTAATTTATGCACACTTAAAAGGCACTTTACACTGCCTAAGTAGTGTGAACAAGACTTATTATAGTAACAATAAATCCATACTTGTTTGGGAATAAAAGGGACTATCATGATTATCTGGTGTGAGTTATGGCAGAGCACAAGCAATAGAACTTCACAGAGTGTTTCTCACATCAAGCTAAATGATATGTGCTTGATTTTTTGGAGAGGAATTCTGTTTTATATCTTCATATGAGCTTCTTGATTCCCTTCACTCAAAATCTGACACACCTTTAAATTTTTCCTTAAAAGAGACCCCTGTTAAGTGAGGAGTGGAAAATTTTTTACTGCCTTTGACATTCATGGACAGACTGGTGAATTGGAGGACAATGAAATTAAAAGTAGATTATTGGTTTTTAAGAGAGGGACTGGAAAATGCATGTTCTTCTCAGCATTACTATATTCGGTTTACATGGCCAAGAGTTGGTAGGGGGGTTACATGGCTTCTGTGAGAAGCTGCCAGAAGGCTCCTCTGTGTCTGGCAGAGCCAATTGCTGGTGGCTCCAAAGATGGATGTGCCACCAATCAAGCTGAGCAATTTAGAAATTGTGGTAATGCCTCTGTGACAACATGTTGAAGAGGAAGGAGAAGAAGGAGAAGGAGAAGGAGAAGGAGAAGGAGAAGGAGAAGGAGAAGGAGAAGGAGAAGGAGAAGGAGAAGGAGAAGGAGAAGGAGAAGGAGAAGGAGAAGGAGAAGGAGAAGGAGAAGGAGAAGGAGAAGGAGAAGGAGAAGGAGAAGGAGAAGGAGAAGGAGAAGGAGAAGGAGAAGGAGAAGGAGAAGGAGAAGGAGAAGGAGAAGGAGAAGGAGAAGGAGAAGGAGAAGGAGAAGGAGAAGGAGAAGGAGAAGGAGAAGGAGAAGGAGAAGGAGAAGGAGAAGGAGAAGGAGAAGGAGAAGGAGAAGGAGAAGGAGAAGGAGAAGGAGAAGGAGAAGGAGAAGGAGAAGGAGAAGGAGAAGGAGAAGGAGAAGGAGAAGGAGAAGGAGAAGGAGAAGGAGAAGGAGAAGGAGAAGGAGAAGGAGAAGGAGAAGGAGAAGGAGAAGGAGAAGGAGAAGGAGAAGGAGAAGGAGAAGGAGAAGGAGAAGGAGAAGGAGAAGGAGAAGGAGAAGGAGAAGGAGAAGGAGAAGGAGAAGGAGAAGGAGAAGGAGAAGGAGAAGGAGAAGGAGAAGGAGAAGGAGAAGGAGAAGGAGAAGGAGAAGGAGAAGGAGAAGGAGAAGGAGAAGGAGAAGGAGAAGGAGAAGGAGAAGGAGAAAGTTATTGCTTAGTTTTAATTGCAGACAGAGAAGAACAAAGTGAGAACATGTGAGAGGAAAAACCCTGCATGTGCCAAGTGGAGAAGGAGGAGAAGGAGTTGAGATTCCTCTGCAGACCACAGACCGTGGTGCAGACCATGGTGTGTCAGATGCAGCTGTGCCCCTGCAGCCCATGGAGGGGATGCAGAGATCCATCCCCAGCCCATGGGGGAGCCCACATCAGAGCAGGTGGATGCCTGAGAGGGGGCTGTGACCCCATGGGATGCACATGGAGAGAGAATTCACCATGGTAGCAGCCTGTCCTTGAAGGACGGCTGCCTGTGGAAGAGTGGCCATGGAGTGACATTGGAACAGTTTGGAGAGGATTTTGCTAATGAGATGGACTCACACTGAAAAGGTTCATGGAGAGCTGTCTCCAATGGGAGGGACCCTACAGTGGAGCACAGGAAGGACTCCTCTCCCTGAACAGCAAGAGAAACAACCTGTGATGAACTGACCTTAGTTCCCATTCCTTGTCTCCCTGTGCTGCTGGGGGATGAGGTAGAGTTGGGAAGGAGGGAGGGATAGGGGGAAGGTGTATTGAAGGTTTTATTTTACTTGTTATCCTGCTCTGATTTTTTTAGCTCTATACTTAATTAATATCTCTAAGTCAAGCCTGTTTTCCTTGTGGCGGTACTTGATGAGAGATCTTTCCAGGTCCTTGTCTCAATCCATGAACCCTTCATTATATTTTCTCTCCTCTGTCCAGCTGCACAGGAGAGTGAGAGAGCAGTTTTGATGAGTGCTTGACATTCATCTAGCATCAACTCACTACAATTAGCTTTCCCTCTGAATAAGCCCAATGTAGGTTATCTTTCAGAAATTTGTAAAGATATTTGATTGTACTTTTCTATTCTGATTAAAAAGCTTGCTTTTCTTTGACTGAGCTACAGAGATGTAAATCACAGTCAGAGCTAAGAGTGTAAGTGGTTTTGAATAGCTGTTAAATGACACTGCACTGCCTTACTCTGGGACATGCTACGGTTTTCTTAAAACATCATCAACTTTAGGATTATGTTCTGTCCCAATCTAGGGGATCAGTTTATCTCCTGAATGTAACTGCCATGTTGTGGGAGATGGAACCAGACTTTAAGGTAAAAATCTAATGCTTTTAGGTGGTTTTGAGAAACCAAGGTTTCTCAAAATGAGTTTGCCAGACTCATCTGGCAATGGCTACAAATATAGACACATATTTGGTAGCAGGTCTCTCTGCTCAAATGTCCCTTTCAATTAATATTATTATTTAATTTATTGTAGTTAATTTACTTTTATTACATCTCTTTTGTACTGCTGATGTGTCTTGTCCATTTGCTCACTGGCTTCTACATCTGTTTTTATTTTTTTTTTTTTCAGAAGGAACAACCTTTACCTTGTGTCTAAAAATAAATACTTACAGATTACTTGTGAGGGGTAATTCTGGAAAGAAACCATGTTATGCTAAAATGTTTTACTCTGAAATGAAGTAAGAATACCTAAGTTGGCAATAACATCTATCAGGAAGTTGTGAAAAGCTGCAAAAAGCTTAGACTTGTTATGGAAACAATTTTAGTTATAGATTTCATTACCTTTCCTTTCACCACTGAAAAAGGCTGGGAATTAATGTGGAGGTCATTTGCAACAGCTGCACCTTTGCCTGTTATTTTACTATGACAGTGTCTTAGATATCTATGTGTGTATGGGGAACAAGTGTTTATGTTTCTGGGGTTTGTTAGACCTTCACTAAATATCATCTTAATGATCATGATAACCATTGGAAGCTGAGGGAAAAAGAATTTTCAAGTGCAAATAAAAAGCTTGTGGAAGAACACAGTAGAATGAGATTTCATCTGATCTCAACCTGTGGTTTTTTAATGCATTAATAAATATGAAATGCGAGATTATTAGATTCTTTTGTTTTCATTTGCTACCTAGGCAAGTTCATCTAGCTAGTTTTTCCACCTATTTATGTAGCCAATATATTGTTATTAATAGCCCATGTTTTGAAAGTAGTTTTTCAAATCAGCTGTTAAAACTCTAGATAGATATAAAGATGACAATCAACATGAAGAATAATTGCACATATTTGAAAATCTCAAATGAACTTTTGAAGTGTTTCCAAACAATATCTCAGTGAGGTTTATGGATTTAGTGCACATACAGGATGCTTTGCTTGGGAAAATTCAATAGATCTTGATGAAAGTTCCTGAATCCCTAATTAGTGGAGTACTTTACAGAGGCTTTTTGCCTGAAGGTCTGTATAGAAGAGAAAACTGCAATTAACTTCTCAGCAAACCATCATGAACTTTATTGTACTTTACAGACAAAAGCAGTGAAAGAATGTCCTGGAAGGACTGGATCATCTCTTACAATGCTTCTTCCCAGCTTTCTCAAACTGCATTCGGTCTCTGCTGAACAGTGTGCTGGAAGAAAAGCTTGGAGCATTTTACAAATTTCTTCCTTTCTTGTCAGCCCCAGGTTTGTTCCATAATATATGTAGCTTTTAAATCCAGTCATGGGATGCTTGCTCACATTTTTACTTGATTGGTGTGGCTTGCTGGATATTACTTAATGCCAGACAAGAAACCAGGAAAAAGTGCAATCCTTAGAGAAACCAGTGTTTTTGGGAGGGAGATAACACAGAGAAAGGTTTGGTTAAGGATCAGAAAGACAGTGGTTGAGTTGTAAGAATAAATGACTACCTTTTTTTACATAGGAAAGTTTCTTCAAAGCTGCAAGAAAAATTGTATTTTAATATTATTACTAAAATCAAGTGTCAATTGCCAGCCTCTGATGGCCATGCTTAAAGTCTGTACTACACACTGGGGAAGTTCAGCAGTGGCTTGCTTTCTGCACATTCCTGTGTGCAATAGATCTAGTTACACAGGGTGCCTGTCATAGTGATTTATATCTTGTACACTGCATTCATTTTATTCATTCAGTTTATTATTGCAATATCTTCTTAAATGTTATAACTCTTTCATGTAGATACAGTCCAGAAAATTGAATTCATGTTTCACAGCTTTATAATTCAAGTCACAGTGAAACTGAGTAAAAGATATTTCTTTAAATACTTCCCAAATAATTAATTACTCTGCAAGAGAAGGCTCAAGGCATCCTTTCTAATTCAGTCACCATTAAAAATCCTTTTAGACCTTTACTGAAAACTTCCAGCTGCTGTCATCTAACTTTTTAAGAACTCTTCATACAATGTGCATCAGTCATCCACGATGAAAAAGAACCCCTTTTCAGACAGCTGAAACTGAGACAAAAAATTGCCGGATAAAACCTGGTAGAATGGAAAGAAAGCATAGAGGAAGAAGACTACCTGATGTTTATCCAGAAAATTTGTGCTCAGAAAAGTGTAATGTCAATGACATTAAGTGATTTTTAATGCATAAGAAATAGTCATGCTTATCACTTCTGATCATTTAAATAGAAGAAATATATACTTCTATTCTTCTTCTAAAATTCTGTATCAGACTGCTTGACTGAACACTTCAAAATGTGATAGAGTAAGACTAATGCCAAAATATTGTATTCTCATAATGATTTAGAAATAGTGGGATGAAAAAAATAAATCAATGCATGCTAAGTTACAGAGGTAAGGAAATTAACTATGGCATATATTTTTTGTCAATTTTTCAGTTCAAAATATGACAACAGGTCATCAACCTAGTCAAAATTACTATACTTCACTTTTTAAGAAATAAATTAATTACAAGGTTTCTATTTTAATTAGAATTTTAATTTTTAATTTTAATTAGAATTTTAATTTTTAATTTTAACCTCTTTGCAGTTAGAAGATCATGAGCTTGAGTTGATTAAATTTAATGAACCTTAAGCAAAACACATTTCATTTCTATCAGTTCCTTGGAGGTCCTTGAAGTAGTAATTAAATATTTCATTCAACAAAACTAGGTGTGAAATGAGATGCAGCTTACCTCATATGATTTTGTAGATCATTATTTGTATGTTCTCCTTCCTCCTTGCTTCAGAATTAGCCACATGATACAGGTTTGAAACAGAAACCTTTTCCTAAACCTTGGTGTAACATCGAGTACACATAGCTGTTCATGGTATAGACTTGCAGTAGAGGAAGCCACAAGGAAAGCTACAGCATTTAAAGTACTGCAAAATGTCCCACAACCTTGCAGTGTCTAAGCTCTTTTTGAATACAGATCCTGGGAAGTAGAGATCAATTTTTTTTCCCTTTGTTTATGTGTCTGCAACCTTTCCCTTGTTTTTTCCTTTTGCTTTGGTAAACTGGCTTATCTCAACCTACTGGTTGTTTTCCATTTTATTCTCTCCCCTGTCCCAGTAGGAAGGGGAAAGATAGAGAGGCTTAGTAGGCAGCTGGCACCCAGCCAAGGTCAAACCACTACAACATATTACAAAAATGTGACTGTATACAAATGTGAGGAGCACAACCTAGCAGTCTCCCAAGAAGCCAGCTGCTGCTGCTGCTGCTTTATGTTGATTTTACAACTACACCCTTATGGATGGAGGCATATCTTCAGGCCCGTATTCTTTCTTCTTCTCTTCCTTTACACTGTATTTCCTCATTGTTTCTTCCCTATAGCTATAGCTTCCACATAAAGGTCTTGAGCTTCACAAAGTTATGTGCTAGACTGCACTGAAGACATATAAGAACAGGCTTTTTCTTCCTTTGTACTATATAATTCTGCCCTGTTACTCTGTGAAATATGGAAGCATGGTTCCCTGACTAATGAGGAGGAACTGCCATACTTCTACAATTGCCCTAAATCATCATAATACTGTAGTTTTTGCCCATAAGAATCAGTTATTTACAGTCACCTGGGTCTCTGTAGTTCTTTTTTGGACTGGGAAATAACAGACAGTCTAAGAGATGTTGTAGATAAAAGCAGGATTAGGTTCTGTGATATCTGCCCTAGACAGAGGTAGACATGGACAATTTATCTCTGCTCTGATTTTATTGTTTAATCTGAGATAGGAGCGGTCATA
Source organism: Toxostoma redivivum (assembly GCA_013397375.1). Lineage (NCBI taxonomy): Eukaryota > Metazoa > Chordata > Aves > Passeriformes > Mimidae > Toxostoma > Toxostoma redivivum. The sequence goes on from VXBI01005464.1 coordinate 150,070, forward strand.
GATCAATTGTTTTTCAAGTCTATTTATGCTGACTTTCCTAATTTTGTTTTCCAGTGTATCTTAGGAAGACAGTTTAAAAAAAAAATCAGCCAGAATAAATCTTTTCAGTGGTCTTTGTAAATATGTTGTCTTTCATATGTTTTTGCTCTTGGAAAGACAAGTGGCTTGTTTTGACACAAGAGAAGCATGGGTTTTGTACATACCAATAACTGTAAGAACTGGAAATTTAAATTAATAGGCTGGTGTTTCCTATTGGATTAGGAAGAAATAGATGCCATTTAATGACTGCTATGGAGAAAAAATATGAGCTATATATCTGATTTTTTTCCATGGACTGCTTTTAATAATCACATATTGAATTTGATCTGATATCTTGTGTTGTCTTTGGCAAACCAAATTATTTTATTTATCTCTGTGAAAATGATCATATATTAACTGGTTTGAGTGTTCTCAAAGCAAAACAAAACTAAACAGAAAGACCTACACATGGTGGTTAAACCAATATAATAAACTATTTTGAAAACAATATTTATAGTAATTTTTGGAAGGGCTTGCTTTTACATTTCCTCTAAATCTATTTGCTATAATACAATTTACATTAATGTTAAGTATCTTAGAATTAAATAAGACAAGAAATTTGCATGTAACATACAAATGATAGAAATGAGCTATGGTTTACAATCATACCTTCATGCAATTCATACCCTGCATATATGTTTCAGTACCTCTCTTTAATTCCAGAGGGGCCGGATGCCTTTTAAATCCTTAGCCTTAACTCACCAAGAAATGTAGTTGCTGGCTGCTATCTGAGTACATCACGCAAGGTTATGATGTTTCTAAGTTATAAGATAGTATAAATCCTTGGCAAATTAAAAAAAAATTATACGTGTATATATATAATCGATGTTTAATGTTCCTTTAAACTCATAATATGGTGAATCTGTAATAAAGTGCAAAACCTAGGGGACATAGTGGCATAAATTTACCTTAAGAGCTTAATTTTGAATTTACATTTACTTATGCAAGTCTTACTTCTGAGAAGAAGTATGTTGGCTGAATGATGGTGCCTTCACTGTTTTGCAAGTAAAAATACTGAAAGGCTCATCTCTGTGTATTTGAGTGCACATTTAAAATATTCAGAAGCTAAGTAATTTATTATACTTCTGCTGATCTTGTCTTACCATATATTCTCTGTGAAAGCATTTGGTGAAGCCCTAAAATGCTTAAACATAAATAACTAAGGATAAGTACAAATGATTTATCTAGGATAGCACATTTAAGTAATCAATGCAGACCATTAGCTATTTTAATTAAAAAAAAAGACAATAGATGGCTTCCAAATAAAAATTCAACAGTTTCACCTATCTCTCCAATTTGGTCCTGCCAGAAGAAATAGTATTTTCAAAATATGAACATTTGAAAACCCATTGGTTGAACCCATGAAACACCAATCAATGCCTGTGTATCTTCAGGAGACAGTCACAATTGCTAAATTTGGTTATTTTCTTGCTTTCAGCACTCTATCATATTTGTTTCTTGTTAAAGTTGTATTGATCTTCCACCACGCAACAATTTTCAATTACTTAGCATGCTGACAGGGCAGCACTTGTCACGATGGATACAGGCAATTAAGCAGCCAACGTTGTGAGAGGGATACAATTTACACCACGTCACTTTTTATAGATAATGTTATTGGTGAGGGGCAGGTACCTTGCAGCAGAGTTATTGAGTATTATTTAGGAATTTGCATACTAAGAAAGTCACCTGCTCATTTTGCCACTGTTAGCAACTTATTAGTTCATCATTACTTTAAAAATGTTGTTTATTTTGCTCTTTAGGGGTTAAATATGTGTTTGTACACCAGTGACCTAGAAACCTATAAGGTATGTTGGGTTCCTTCATACCAGAGATATTTATAACAGTAGTTTGCATCTTGTCTACACTTTGCCAAAGAAATTGAAGAAATCTTGTTATTCCTTCCTTAAAATGTTCAAAGGGCTGGGAGAGTTTGTTAATGCCATTTCCATACTTCTCAGAGACTTTTGCAGTGTGAATAGGAGGTCTCACATGCACTGACACATGACCTAACATTTTCAAAAATCTAATCCAGAGTTACACTTTCAACTCAGGCAATTTTCTACCTCCATCTCTATCTTCCTTCTCTGAAGCAGTCCATGCTTCTTGCAGTCTGAATATTTCATTAACTGGGAAAACAAAAACAAGGAATGCATGTCAATAAAGTGCAGTTCATTCAGCACAGCAACTGTCAACAATACTCCTGGAGTATCTCCAAGAGTCATGAAGAGTAACATGCTGAGAAGTCTCAGAAAGTGATGGAGCCAGACTAGGTCTGCAAATTAGACATGTCAGCCTGGTTGATTTCCCTTCTTCTTCCAAATAGAGTCCAAAACTGGCAGTCTGCACTCCTCTAAAATTTAGCATCTTTGGGGCCGATCTTTTTCTGTCTGCCTTTGTTTCAAGTCCTAAGCTCCAAGTGTTCCCTCCTTTTTTGTTGCGGTGAGATATTGTGGTCCTCAAGAGGAGTGAGGACAGGTGAAAATTGTCTCTGTGGTTCTGAAGGCTGTGACGATTTTCTGGCCAAAAGTGGTTACAAATTGAGCTGAGCTGGGAGCAGGGTGCTAGAGCTACACTGGCCCTACAACCAAATCTCACTTCTTCAGTACAGGCCCCCTGTCCAAAGTAGCTCTGCTTTGAGAGGTGAAGTATGCAGACATCATGGAAAGGAGGACAACACCCTCACCTTGTAGGGCCTAGGGAGAGGTCTCAGTCATTTCAAGACACCAGCAAGGTCTGGAGGGGTCTGTTAAAGCTGTTAAGCAAGGACTGTCCCTTTCCTACAGGGAAGGAAAGAGTGCAAGCAAAGAATTTTTCACCCAGGACTGAAGACCACTGAGCATTAATTTTTCAGATGACTGAAAACTGTGCTTTCTTTCTCTAAAACAGGGGCAGTTACCTTTAATATTGTACATTTGTAGTGAAAACTGAGGTATTTAGTCTGTAGCTTCTCTCCACCTGCAGAAGTTCAAATACAACTCTCCAGAAATACACACTCACCACCATGGCTAAGTCATTAGAGAATTCATGTTTTTTCCTATTGAATATATGCCAGTGTGCTGAAAGCAATATTGACCTGATGGTGATGTAAAAGGAGAGGCTGCCTGAAAGGTATGGCTGTTGTAGCCTGGAAATTAGGGCACTTGGTTGAAAGCAGAAAGTTTGGAATTCTGGTTGCTATTCCCAGGTTTATTTCTAGGGAAGTTATATATGTCCAGAACCAAACTCATATCTAAGCTTTATTCAGGTTTGCTTCAGGCTTCTACATTCTGCCTAGGTCCCAGTTTAGAAATGTTCTTTCTTCAAAAATATGTTTCCTTTAATCCTGGATATAGGCAAACTCTCTGCCAGAGAGCTTTCAGCTATGCTTTTGCTGGTGTCCAGGAGACAGCCCATGTGTGCTGCTGCAAGAGAAGGCAAAGGATGAGAACCAAGGATACAGAAAAAGATCCCTTATTTCTTTTCACACAAAGAATTGGAGTGGAAAACATACTATTTGTTCTGTGGTCAGAGAAATTCTGTGAAGATTTGGAGACAGACTGACTTTTCCATAAACTTTTTCTGGTAGACTAATGTAACTTCTTTTCAGTAGTCCTAGATCTATTAACTCTGAAATAACCTGGTGTGACTAGGACATGAAAGGAGTATGGGACGTACTCAACTGAGCCACCATATCAGAGGTTTTCACAAGTTTTTCACATGGCAGTTTTTATGCTTGTTTGGTTGGCATCAGAAACCCATCTAAAATTGTTCTTACCACCTACCTACAGACACTGACTTACAAAGACATAAGCATTACCATGCTTCAAAATCCACTCCTTTAGGTGTGGGAAGAAAGCTTGGGGTACAGTAGGGAGGGTAGGCCAACATGGAATTGAGTTCCCTGCTTTTGTGCCTTATGACTAAGACATAGCAATGATTGAGTCTACAGTGGATTGAATAAGAGAAGTTTTTTGACAATGACTTCCAGGTTCACACTTCCACATATTGAATAACCTTTAGTCAACAAACCAGCATGCTAAGATGGTGCTAGTATTATTTCAGCATCAGTCATCATCTGCTTGTGTTTTTTCAACAGTAAAAAATCTGTTCTCTCTTCAATTCCTACTGCGTACAATGCTAAACAGAGTGCTCTTTACAGCTCCTCATTTTAAAAGTGCCTCTAGACCTTGATGAACAGAGATACCTTATTGTATAAATTAGTCTAAACATTTACTACTTTTGTAAGTCAATATATGCAACTCTAGAAGCTACAACCTGAGCAAGGACAGAAATATTTTCATCCCCCAGAAAGGGAAAGAACCATCTAGACACAAACCTGTGCAACGTGGTCTAAGATAATCCTAAATGAGTAGGGACGTTGGGTCAGATGACCCATTGTGGTGCCTTTTAACCTTATTCATTCTGATTCTGTGATTTTATAAAAAAAACGGGGACTAAGTGTGGAGAAGTTATTAGCTCAGTTATTGTGGGGCCAGCCACTGACAAAGCAAGGGCTCTAAATCAACAGCTGCAGTGCCTACAAAAATATTGGCAGGAAAACAAGTCAAAAGAAACAGCAAAGTAATGGTTGTTTTTTATCTTCTCTGGTGACATAAAAAAGGAATGTGTTCAAGTGGGCAAAGCAAGATATTTCAGTGCACATCCACTCAATTAGTCTTGGGACCACTTCTTTTAAGGAGCTTTGTTGAAACCTCTAAAGAAACAAGGTCGAAAATAATTGAGGCCTAGACCATCTCATTGAAGGATGTTAATGGCTGATGAACAATTTACCAATTCATTTGTTTATAGTCTCTTTATTCATCTAATGGTCAGACAAACTACTCTTCAAAAATTCCATTAAGTTTTATAATTTCTGTTTATTGACTACCTTGGATCCTTTATTTCCAGCCTTTTCCATCTCTTGAGGAACTGATCTTCAAAATTACTCTTTTTGGATTGTATGTTGCTCCAACCTCTCATCAGGGAGCTGAATTAGTGCAATACATTATAAAGTTGCTTTTCTGTTACTCACTAATGTAACCACCTTACAACAGCAAATAGAGAACACCACAGCTGTATATCTAATGTTTGGCTAAGCATTCAAGTATTTAAAGTTTTGGGGTTTCTTAAAGATTTAATCAATAGTCATAGTGAAAGCAATAGAACTCTGATGAAATAAGCTATTTTCAGCACAGAAAAAACATGGGCCTTTTGGAGTGTGTCCAGAAGAGGGCCATGAAGATAGTTAGAGGGATGGAACACCTCTCCTATAAGGAAAGACTGAGAGAATAGGAGTTGTTCAGCCTGGATGAGATGTCTCCACAGAAACTTTATTGCAGCCTTCTAGTATCTAATAGGGTCTTAAAGAAAGATGAAGTCAGATTTTGTTCTGGACAAACAGAATAGTCTGCTTCTAATCTACACTGAATTTTTACCATAGAGGTAAATGCTGAAGAGCAACCAATGTACAAGATTTTAGTCAAAGAAAGGCAATAATCAGGTGAGGCTGACCCACACTGGTGGTATCAGAGGAGTGGAGGCTCCATGGTACTTCTGGGGCAGAGCAGAGCATACAAGTGAGTTAAAAATCTTTTATCTTGCCAGCCAGGATCAAATTCACAGCCATGAACTTCCTAAGCTTTGCAGTGAGAATGTGTCTTCATCACACTGAATTTGTGTAAACTAGTATTTAAGGGAACTTTGAAATTTATTTATTTATTTATTTTTATATAAATACAGTAACTCTTTCTACTCATGATTTGGAATAAAGGTGAAATTAAAACATTGTCCACCTTCATTAAACCGAAGGGGAAATAATATATGATATCCATCCAGATATTGCACCACAGACATACTTAGAAGAATACTCAACATTCTGGCTGAGATATCTACATTCCACAAGTACAACTTGTAAAACAAGATGTTTTAACTTAATGAGATTGACCCATATTTTTTTAATAAATAAGTAAGTATACAAAGAACTTGAGGATTCCCAATAGGCAGACCTATTGTTCTACCCATGCAAGGGTTGTGTCCAACTTGTATCAGCTCCCTGTGTTCTGAGTTAGACTTTTATGTGTGAATATTGTTGTTATATATTTTTCTGTAGTTTGGAATTGCAGATATGAAGAAACAAAACACTAAGTAGACCTACATTTAAACTGCAAGTTTCAATTAAACCTACTATTTATTATTCTCCTCCTTAACCAGCGGCAGATAACCATAAAGATAAGAATTAACAACTCAAATACAAATGTAAATGGTATCAATAGAATGCATAGAAGTTCCAAGTGAGACTGTGAATTAATTCTCTTCATGGGGAAAATACCTTAATAACTTATGCCAAGTTATTAAGTCTTCCTGCCCCTTGTGGTGTAGTTTCCATAACTTATAGAGTTCATTAAAGGATTTTCATAAATGTAGATCTTCCACAGAAAGATATTAGTCCTGTTACCTGTTTGGTAGCCTGTGTGTTCTACCTTATTAAATATGCCATATAAATATAAATGTTAATATTTCTGGAAGAATGGTTATGGGAAAGCTAAAATGTCTGATTTTGTTTTCATATTTTACTGGAGCCTTTTGGTGGTTCTTTTTGTTGTTTTATTTGTTTTGTTTTGTTTTGTTTTTTGTTTCTTTTTCTTGTCTCTTTTTTTTATATGAAACTCTAAGTTTAGTATCAGGACATAATTATGGTAGCAAAATAGGCATTAATAATAGCTCATTACATAGCAAGGCTAGTCATACTTCATTGAACTCTGTGAGAGATTTTCTATTGATTTCAGTGAAAGCAAGGTCAAGACCACTGAGTTTCAAGATAATTGCTGTAAAGTATCTATTAGATAATAAAGGGGATTATTAATAATTGGACACTAAAAGGCTTCCATTTATCATTAGATTAATATTTTAAACTGTCTTGAATGCAAGCAATACTCAAGAAACAAAGCATTGCAGCTTGTCTGCATAGAAGTGAGTTGTTAAATAATTAACTCATCTGAACCTGAATTAATGGTACTTTATACCAGTAATTCAGGAACAACTTAAAGCCATAGGTAATATTATTTCAGAATTTTCAGAAATTTTGCATAAGTAAAATATATGCAATATTTTTAAGCAATACACATTCATGAAGAGAGCAAGCTAACTTACAGTTTTGGATAAAGAATAATCTCAAACATTTTTAGGCTTCATTAAGAAAATCCTGCATTTATCCAGGAATTATAAATTCATTAGTATTTTGTACTGAACGGATGAGAAAGGACTTCAGTTTCATAAGACCATAAAGAAAGCAAGATGATGGGTTAATGATTTCTAGCATGCCATTTTAATGCAAGTATGTTGAAAATGTGTTGTCCTCATGACAGATCATCTGAGAATTAACAGAGACAGAGCCACGCAGATAATATTGATATTTATTGTATTCAAATATTCTTAGCAGTAATTCAGTTTGTGACTCTTTAGATACATCATTGCCAGGGACTGGTTCCCAGCACTGTCCTTCACTTGCTTTATGAAATGGGCATAAGGATGAGAGCAGAAGTGTTCTAAGCAGAAAAAAAAATCAAAGGCAAGAAAGGATTTCATATCTTTTGATGTCACTCAGCTTCGGCTAAGAGAACATTACAGCTTGCAGGAGAGCTAATCAAAACTGATAGTTATTTCATTAACTTTCTGTGCCCTTCAAATAGGTTTCAAAACTTGCCATTCCTGACAAGAGGAAATGCCTAAGTCCATGAACATGTATGATTTATAAGTCTTCCTTCTTTTTGCTGTCCAGATATAAATGTAGTGATCTTGGAGTGCAAGAACCAAAAGATGGAGCTGTACATACTAATTCTGAGGGCATGGCAATTCCCACTAGCAAAGTGCATTTTCTTTTCCTGCCACTTTTAGGGGAGAGTTGATTAACCTGAGTGTGGTATCGACATTGTTTTCCTTACAATTGTTTCTAACAAACAATATAATTTCTAACATAGGACAAAGCTGACACTAACATCACCTCATTGGAGAGTGATTAGCAGCTCTATCTTTTCTTTCCTAAGTCACAGTACTCTCAAACACAACTCAAACTTTCTCTAATGCTCTGAAGTAGATATTGTTGCAGGGAATCGAGTTATATGCTGTAATGTATGAAATACAGTAAATTATTTTTTTCTTTTTTTCAGTAACATTGGTTATTTCATTAATAATATTTGATTGCAGCTTTCCATTTCAGCTATTGTGAGCCAGTTAGAAAAAAAATAAATGTCTTCATGACATATTTCTCTATGATGAAGGCTTGGACCATTGAGAGTAGTATCAAAACACTGAGTGTCTCTGCACTCGAAGAGGAATGTAGGACTTTTCTTGACAATTTGGGGGAGATTTTACTTTACTGCTTTGAGCATGCTGTTCATAGATGTAGTTTTCAGGTAGTTTTCTGTTGGGTGGCTTTTGAGTAGTTCCATTGCTTGTTTGGTTTTTGTTGTGGTAGTTCATACAAACAGAACAGTCAACAAAAAGGTATTTTTGACATGTGGATGTTATTAACTTGATATCCAACCTTAGCTCCTACTGTATTTCCCTGTCTATTGTCTAATATCTATGGCTAAATACCTTATCCTACATTTTCATTTCTTACTTTCATTGAATCGTAGTATGGTTTGGGTTGAAAACAACTTTAAAGATGCTCTAGTTCCAACCCACTTGCCATGGACAGAGACACCTTCCAGTGGACCAGGTTGCTTAAAGCTCTCACCACCCTTACAGAAAAAATCTCTTTCCGATAGTTAATCTAAACCTGCCTTCCTTATGTTTGATGACTTTCCCCCTGTCCTATCACTGCATGCCCTTGTAAAAACTCCCTCTCCAGCTTTCTTGTAAGACCCCTTCTGGTACTGAAAGGCCTCTAACAACTAGTTGGCTGTTTTTATTGAACTGAATAAAACACCATGGTCATAAAAGCAAAGACACTGAAAGTGTCTGAAACACTGATGATGGTCCCAGCTTTGTCTTGTAAGGTTGTAACTTGCAAGGTACATCCACTCCCCTTTGAGCCTTTCTCCTTGATCTGAAGGATTAAGGAGGAAATCAGTTTAGTCATTGCACCTCATTTTTTCTCCCAGAGCTCACTATAAGTTCTCTTGATGTGTTCCTTATGATCCTGGAGAGTGTCATTGGTGCTCATGTTGAGCAACATGAGAAAAAAGGGCTGGACAAGCCTTTGCAGCCTCTGCAACATGGCAAACCTCCCTGTGAAAGCACCAAACCTCCAATGACAACAGGCCTGCTTAAACTGATGTTGTCTCCCTGCATCCATCCTCACCAACCACTTCTGGTGCAGACTTTTGGCTCAGGCTCTGTAGGCTTCTGGAGTTTGTCTTGATGGAGCTTGATTCTCTTCACTGTCTGTTAGGCCACTCTACTAATACTATAAGTTCAAATTTGAGACCACAAAGGAACATTTCTCCTCTGTCAGAAGTCAGAAGTCTCCGTCTTTCCTCATTTTGGGACTATCCAGCCAGCACTTGTTCAAGCCTCCAACTGTCCTTCCTTCCTTTCATTATGTGCCTCAGGATATCTGCAAGGTTTCTGCAAAGACCATGCCTCTTATTCACAAGGGATCTATTTGAGTCTTATCACTTGGAAATTTCTGCAATATCAAGTTATTCTGAACCATACTGTGCTGCCTCAAGAAAATTGCTTTACATATATTAAGTTTATCAGACTAAGCAAAAGCCCTTTACTTCAAAATCTGTTTATATCCAAATGCCATCTGCTGCTGGGTGGATTTTTTCATGAAATAAATGATGTGTGACAAAGGTCATACATACTGCTCTATTGATATTTCAGCATGACACCCAATTTTGTAATGGAATCTCATGCAGAAACAATTTGTTTTGCTACAGAGATGGTGTAAAGTTTAAATTCTCTGTCATAAAATAAAAGACAGCTTCTGTACCTTGGGCACACAGGAATCAGCACATTCATTAATTTTAGGACAGCTGCATGCTGGTGTTACAGCACTGGAAGTTATTGATAGAGGGAACCTATAGAGAACACAGGGACAACAAAGCAGTATTTAAATTGCATGGTGCTAGTGATCAGTACTCTTTTTATAGCTAATTTCTATGATGTTTTTATTAGACTTTTTAGGCATCCAAGTAGTAGCTAATTCCTATGATTCATGATTACATCAAAGTACCCCTTTGCAACGGAGGTTATGTATATTCTTTCTAGTGGCACAAGATAATATCATTCTAAAAATGTCCTAATGTAAAACGTGAACTTTAGTACTGCAGTGTAAACTCATAAAAATTCTCAGGACAATATCCCTCTTCCACTTACTTCTCTCTGACATGATGTGTTGCCATCTCCTGGGCAGAATTTACTGATGGAAAGGAAGGAGTGGGTTAAGGGCATGTCTCGGAAAGGAGGCAAGCATGACTATGATCCCTGCTGCTCAGACATAAGCTCTCCCACTGAGCTGTGGCATGGCAGAGTGACAAAGGTGCCAGGCAGGCTGTTTGACAGGACAGCAAGGCTGCCATGGAGACTGCAGCAAGGCTTGCTCTGCGAGATGGACACAAGGAAGCTGCTGGTATGCTGCTTTCAGAGAAAGAGCACTTACTCGCTTGGATCAACAGCCAGCTAAAATGTAAAGGCTGACTTCCAGTTGTTCAAAATTTAGAACAACTGGTGCACGTGCAGGTGCTAAAATGTCAAATGCTGAGAAAGTCACAAAGTCCAGGAAACTACTTAATTAGGAACAGCAGAAGAAGATTTTCGAAGACTGCAGTTTTTTAGGCTTCTAAACTGTTGGCTTTAATCTCTTCGCAGAAACCCTAGTGGAACTGTTACAAATACACCGGGAAACATCTGTCAGCTAACAGTGGCACAACTTAGGTCCTTTATGAGACAATTTTCAGATGCTTGAAGCTCAGTTTTTTCATTTTAAGAAAGTGAAGTATGTGCTGTGTGAGGGTATTAAGATGAGGAAAATCTGTATGGTTTAGAGTAGTTAAGGACACCTTCACAACACAGTTGTGCCAAATAGTGCTCATTTTATGTTGAATCCTTTTAGGTACATAATTCCACCATAATTATATGGACATTCTGGTCCTGCCTCTCTGTAAACATTGAGTTATGGTGACAAATGTTCGGGGTGCAGACTGCATTGTATCCTTACTCACATGTATATACTTTAATAAACTATTCAGCCTGAGATATTAATATGATAGCTGTAAGTCAGAAACTTCCAGATTAATTCTTTTAAAGTAGTATCTGATAATTCCTCAAGTTAGACAATTTTCACTCTCACCTCATTTTAATAATTAAACAGATACTTTCATCAGCAGCCTGTTCTGAGTGCATGCTACTTCTACCAATTGATTGAAAAATAAGAGGGTAGAAATGCTTCCATGGTAAGGGTATTGCATCCTTGAATTTTTAAAACTGTACTCTGCTCAGAGAAAGTGTCCATGTAATCAGTAATATCAGTGATGCCACATGTTAAAGGAGAGAGATGCATCTTGTTCTGTCTCAAGGAATATTTTTGTTGCTTCTTTCTTTGTAGCTTTCCTTAGTCCTGAAAAAACAAGTACCTGTAGGACTGAGAAAGTCAGTGGTGTTACAGAAAGGAGAAGGTTTTCTCATTCTTCTCAGCCCAGTATCCAAGGCAAAGAGATTAGCAGCAAACAAGAAAACATTGCAAAACTATAAGGAACTATCGATCTTTTAGGTTAACTGGCACTGGATGTACTTTTAACAAAAGGAAAAATTATTCTGAGTTCTAAATTCCTATGAACCATTTAGGATGACAGCCTGGAGATTTCATATAGAAAATTTTTAGTGCCTCACCTTCAGTTAAAACAAAATAAATCTGGTTTTATCCTGGAAATCAATCTTGGTGAAAATCATACCCTAGTGTCTCATCTTAAGCTTTTAATATTCATTGTTTGTGTTCTCTGTGTTCTCAAATACGGAGAGGAAGAACTGGAGTTGTAAACATTACAAAAGAGTGATAACTTCAGCTGTCATTTTGCACCATCTGTGCATCTTGGTACTGCACATCTCAATGAATTGCTTAATCCTTCAGCAATTTGCTGTTTTATTTCAAGAAAAACATTCTGTCTTCGCAAGCAAAGCAGAACTTATGTAGTACTTTCATCATCCCATAACCATACCTGCTTTACAATGGTCCCTACCTCCAGGGTACTATTCTGCTAGGATGTGGACGTACTCTTGATTTTTTCAATGGAATCTGTCTGAGATGCTGTCCAGATCCCAGGCCTTGGCACCACACAGACAGCTCTTCTGTGGGGTTGCAAATATTTTACAGTGCTATTGCAGAAAATCCTAAAACAATATAGGAACATTTCGATTGTTATTATTAATTCCTTCTCAGCACACTATCAATCTCTTTTTATGTCTTTGCATTTGTATTGGGTTTTCAGGGTGAGGTTTTGGTAAAAGGAGTCTACAGGGGTGGATGCTGCAGAAGCTGCCAGAAACTTCTCCCATGTCCAACAGAGCCAATGGCAGCCCGCTCCAAGACTGACCCACTGCTGGCTAAGGCTGAGCCCATCAACAGTAGTGGTAGCATCTCTGGGATAATAGATTTAAAAAGGGGGAAAGTTTACTTTGCAGAAACTAATTGCAGCCAGAGAAGAGTGGGAAAAACAGTTCTGCAGACACCAAGTTCAGAGAAGAAAGAGAGGGATGAGGTGCTCCAGGTGCTGGAGCAAAGATTCCCCTGCAGCTCGTGGTGGATACCATGGTGAGGCAGCTGTGCCCCTGCAGCCCATGAGGTCCAGGGGGGAGCAGAGATCCACCTGTAGCCCCTCAAGGAGCCCACACTAAATTTGGATGCCCAAGAAGGCTGTGATCACATGGTAAGCCTGTGCTGGAACAGGCTCCTGTCAGGATCTGTGGCTGCATGGAGAGAGGAGCCCGCACTGAAGCAGTTTTTTTGGTAGGATTTGTGGCCCCAGAAGGGATCCCTGGAACAGCCTGTCCTTGAAGGACAGCACCATGTGGAAAGGACCCACGATGGAGCAGTAGGAAGGACTCTCACTGAATAAATTAGTGGAGGACCATCTGCCATGGGACCCCACGCTGGAGCACAGGAAGGGTGTGAAGAGTTCTGCCTCTGAGGAGGGAGGAGCAGCAAGAACATATGATAACGTGACTGCAGCCCCATTCCCCTGTACCCCTCTGATGGAAGTGAGAGAGAACTTGAGAGTGAAATTGAGCCCAGGAAGTAGGAAGTGGTTAATGGTGGGTGTTTTTAAGATTTGGGTTTATTTCTCTTTAATCTGATTTAATTGGTAATAAATAAAACTAATTTCCCTAAGTCTGTTTTGCCCATGGCAGTAACTGAATGATGTAACTGAGTAACTGATGCTGAGTAATCTCTCCTTGGCCTTATCTTGAGCCATGAGCCCTTCATTACATTTTTTCTCCCGTGTCCAGATGAGGAGGAGAGGGAAAGAATGGCTTTAGTGGGCACCTGGTGGCCAGCCACAGTCAACCCACCAATCAATAAAACAAGATAATTCTCTACTTAGCTGATGGGTTTATTTTGCTTTTTTTCTTGGAGGAAGTCTCCCTTCACCACAATCGTAAAGCATGATTCCAGACATCCTGAACACTGTGGCAAGTCCACTATATTGTTCTTCCTGCTTGAGTTCCCTACACCCTACAAGTGTCTTTAATTTTTTTCTCTTGTAGAAAAGTAAAACTACTTTCCAAATCCTTACACAAATGGAGAGCAATTTAAACAGTTACTAATACTAGCTATCTCATAACTGGAAGAAATACTAACCTCAGGAAAAATGAGTCTGTCTTGTTTAAATGCTGGAAGGAGTTCTCTGCTTTTGTGCTTGCAGTAGACAAAACAAGAATGAAGAATCACATTTCAAACACAATCCTAGGCTTGTCTTTTCTTTTCCTGTTTCATCTTTTGCATATTTTCAGTGCTACACAGAGATAAAGAAAACCCAACTCATTGCTAAAGTGATGCAGAACTTACTTGAGAAATTTATCTTCCTTCTAGTAAAAAAACTTTTCAATTTAAATATTCATTTTGTTCAGCATCTTTGTCTTGAGGGATTTCTTACATAAATTGTACAGAGATGAAAACTGAAAATCTGCATTTAGATAGAAATATCAGGAAAGGCCTTCTTTACAAACTAAGCAGTATTGCTCTTTTCTTTCTTATGGTAAGACATAAAATATTTTTTCTCTTCCATTTCGTAAATAATGACACTAAAGCAGGACTTCATGGTCGCCTAAACACTGAGGGTGAAGATGCTGTAATAACTCTAATTTTGTGTGATGAACCAAATTTCCTGCATGGAATGCCCAAAAAGTTGTGTCTTTCTATTTACTATAAATACCTTCTGTTCTTTCAAATATGGTGACCACATTAAAGGTCAACAGAAACAAATAGGAGAGCTAAGGAACAACATTTCTATTATATTCTTGCACAAGGTCTTGCTGCAGTACATGTACTGGGAAAGAAAGGTTAGAAGTAACTGATGAATTTTTAATAGGTTTTCCTAGATTTCAGTGGCTGTCATTTGTGTTCAGTCAATAATTCACATGGTTACAGAAGGCAACCCAATTGATTTTTAGTGTAGCAGTTCTTAAGAAAAAAGAATTGTAAAATGCTTCATAACATTTTACACATGCTGGGACAGATTCTGCCCCAGCTCACATCCAAGTGATATCACTGATTTCACAAGGGCTGGATGAGACCCAGAGGAGTGACATTGGAAGCAAGATATGTACAATCTGTAAAAGAAGATCCCCAGTGTCTCACTCACTCATGGAATACCGGGTGCAGAGAGAGGGGAAGAACATGATTTGAGAATAAGTTAAATTCTTATGCCCAAAATTATCCCATTCACTCCATTGGAAAAATACTGGTACACATGAAAGGAATAGGATTTTCACAGTGAATTTCACAGTGAATTTACCACAGCCTTCTCTTTTCCTCCACAAATAATAATCTTTCCTTAGAGAACAAATCAATGAAAATCACTGCTGTAGCACCAAGCATGTCAGTAAGCTACAGCAAAATGTCTTCAATGTGGCCAGCATGGTTCAAACCAAATCTACCAGACAGTAAAATAACAGGCAGATTTAATTAGGTGAATTCACAGCCAGGAAGTTTCCAGGAACCAAGCATGACTCAATTGTTATTATGATTTCCAGAGAAAACAAGTCAGTCATGTAACTGTACTTTCATTAAATAATGGCATGTGCAAAACAGCTTCCTCAGAGTTGTGTTTGCAAGCATTATGCTAGGACACATTTAAAGCAGATGGTTCCCAAAAGGCTTTTGTTATAGAAAATTAAACTTGGGGATCGCAATTAACTTTGTTTTATGAAAAATATACAGAGAGCTTGATGTTTAACATGTTTCTATGTAAATGAAACTTGTGATCTAAAAGACAGAAGATAAAGCAGCTTGATTGGTCAGAACCTGGAGTGATGCACCATGGTAGGTAATGATGTCTCTGAAGGACTCAGTGCTCTGGATGCATCATTAACAACCTGCAGGTTTTGGAAGACCCATTGTAATGCTGTTCTTCAGGTGAAGAAAAACAATATCATCATCTTCTGAAGAAGAAACAGAACCTTACAGAGCCAATATGAATGACCTGACCAAAACCTCTAAAAATATGTTGACATGAACATATGATCTTAGAAAATCTTATAAAAATCACAGAGTGCACAGGCTTTATAATAATCTTCAGTTTTTTAATGAACCTTATTTCAAGTTTAGAAGCAAGAGAGATTGATCATTGCATTGCTGTCTCTCTGCCAATTTGGGAAACAAACTTGGAAGTAGCCAAAGTTCAATTTATCTACCCTATAGAGTAAGGAATGCATGGAATCCCTGCATGGACTTACTGTGTTAATTGAATCTTTTCTTTGAAATTTTTGAGTCAAGATGAAACACTAATCTTAAAAATTAAGATTTTAGTTAAAAGTTAGTTATTTACTAGAATTAATTAAGAAGCAAATGGGTAGATAGGCCTTGCAGAAAACAGTTAAAAGTTAGAAGGAAATCGGGCTTGAGGTAGTTATCTGAAATAAATAATTGATTGTCTGTCATTTTATGTTTGCTCAGCTGTGCTTATAATGAGAAAAGACGAAACTAGTAAGCGGACTCAAAGTAACATAGACAATGCAACCAGAAACCCATTCTTTGAAGAACCTGGACTATCCCCAGAAATCATTTGTATTGTCATTGATAGAAAAGGTCGAAAGTTTAGGGCGAGAAAGACTCGCCTTACTTCCTCTCTCTAAGACCCCTCCCCACAAAAACGACCCCAGACTTAATTTAGGAAGCCAATCACGCATGCTTAATAGCTATTCAAGCTAATTACCATAGGAAGGGGGGAATGGGAGGGGCTGTGATTATGAATATGTATCTGTTTGAAGCTTTTGTCAATAAATAGACACTGTGATCACCTGTGATTTTGCAGTGCGTATTAGAGGATGACCTCACGCTGCTGCCCAGCGCTGAATAAACATACACTTTCTAACTTTAAATTGTTAGAGAGTCTTTTGTCCGTCACAGTTGAGTATCGGTATTAGACCAATACTCATATTTTGGTAAATCAAAGACATTCACCATTCACTCTGAAAGTACAGCCACCCGAAGGTAAAAAATGTTGTAATGAACTTCAATAAGCTTGAAAGCATTGCAAGGACTAGGACTGAGGATTATTTTTACACTCTACTGCTTCTTTATCCTCATCAACGTATTGATTGCAGCAGTGTGGTGAAAGCTCTATAGTACCTGAGCTGAGAGGAGCAGATGAACAATGAAATGTTCATGCATGGCAAGGCTTCTTAACAGATTGATTGTGCTTATAGGTTGTAATTAATCTATTGAATCAGATGGTTTCAGAGGTAAAACAAGTATTTTCACAATTTAAAAGCATTTAAATGTTCACCTGACTGTATTATGATTTAAGACATTTAAACTTTGGATGTCTGATTACACTAGTTAGTAGATAATATGCATGATAGTCACAAGGTATCTGGCAAGTTCTTTCTTTTCAGCCCTCATGATTTATAGACAAGATAGACTAGAGGATAAGAAAAATGTTGGTAATCAAAGTATTGAAGAATTTCTTGATTGTGCTTGTGGCCTATTGCAGCACTTGTCAGGATGTTCATACCAGGCTGCACTGCATAACTGGATATAAGCCATCCTACCTCCTCTGTATCTCATCTTCCCAATAAATGTGTGTTTCAACACTCTCTAAAGTAAAGCTCTTACAGAGGTTAGAAGGCTCTATCAACATACTCTGGACTTAAACCAGATTTAACAGGTGGTGTAAGTTACAGAGTACAGAAACATTAGGAAGAAAAGTGACATCTTTTTTTTCAAAATAAGAGCTTCTCTAAATGGTATTTATATTAATATGAAGTGAAGGAACTGAGAAAACCAAATGCAAGAGATATGCCTCTCATTATTCCATCTCCATTTATTTTAAGTTGCCTGCTTCCTCTCCAATGCATGCTTCAAGCTGCAGTATTGGACTCCGAATCCTTTTAAATCTTTCAAGAGACTAAAGGATATGGGAATTCTAAAAGTAATGTCACTCTGTTGAACTTTGCCTTCCTAAAATGTTCTTCTTTTCTCCAGAAGCATGTAATTCACAGCAGTGAACCACTACATTAAAACTACTTGACAACCTGGCCAAGCCAAGCTATAATAGACAGTTCCCTGCAGGGTATCTTCCCAAGCATTAAAGGAAAGGAATTACAAATACTTAAAAAAAAAAAAAGCCAGTAAAGGATTTTAATAATACACTTGCTATATTCTTCCTGGGATAATAATAAAAGTTCTATTATATTTATTTGGATCCTGGGCCTACATAGATTTCTCCATGCATACACACAAAAAAGAAATCACAGAATCATTGAGTTTTGAAGGGACATCTTGAGACCAGCTTGTGCACTCCCTGAGCTTAATCAGGCTCAGCTAGAGAGGATGGCCCAGAGCCATGTCCAGTTAGATTTTGGATCTCTCCATAGATCCACAGCTTCTCTGGGAAACTTGATCCAGTGTTCAAGCACCCTTACAGTAAAAATATATATTTTGGTGTGTTCAGACAGAACCTCCTGTATTTCACCTGTGCTCATTGTCTCCTCTTCCCTCAGTGAATACCACTAAGAGCTCAGCTCTGTTTACTTTAGTCCCCACGTCAGATATTTATACCCATTGATGAAATTCTCCCTGAACCTCCTCTTCTCCAGACTGAGGAGTCCTAAATCTTTCAGTCTCTCCTCATATGTTGGATGCTCCAATCCCTTTGTTATCTTTGGGACCCTTAGCTAGACTGACTTGTCTCCCTTGTGCTGGGGAGTCTAGAACCAGCATTCCAGACACTCCTCACTAGCACAGAATAAGGGGGAAGGATCACCTCCTTTGACCTGCTAGAAATGATCCCCCTTCTGCTGCCCAGGGTGCTGCTTACCACTGCTGTCACAAGGATGCATTGCAGCCTCATGGTCAATTGGCTGTCCCAGAGGATCCCAGGACCTTCCCAACAAAGTTGCTTCAGCCACAGCCCTATTATATGCTATTTAAGCATTAAACACTATTAAAGAACCTGTGAATGGTACCCATTCTCTTGTCTGAGCAGGTTATTTTCTGCAGCAGAAGACAGATGCTTTAATTGTCTCCTATTGAGACAGATAAAGAAGTTTTTGCTATCAGTTAAGGAATAAATAATTTTTAATTCTTCAAAATTACGTCATTTGTGATATTATATCAGGCTATAAAGTTCTGCTTTTACTTAACCCATTAATAATATGCCTTTTGATTTACTTAGAGCCATAATTACTCACTAGGGATTGAAGATATCTAAACTGGAAAATGAGCCTTTCAATCACTCAGTCTTGGCTGTAGATGAGAAATTAGTCTGAAGCTTCTTCTCTGAGAACATTTTTCTCATTCCCCAGAGGTTCATTTATAAGAACTGAGAGCATTAGTGCCCAGTATGAAACTGTCTAGATGGGTTTCAGCAAGAAATCAAACCACTCTGTGTTCCCAAAGCATTTTATTCAGTACAGGGTTGGGGCTTTTTTTTTTTTGGTGTTTTTTCAGGAAACATAAATGGAGAATAGGTCAGCATAGTACCCCCCTCTGTTAGCACTGATCTCTTGTTCTCATGTCCCAGCACAGAAAATCAGTCCAGTGATTTTTCTGTGGCTCCTCTGGCCCATGCCTGCTGTGCAAGAACAAGTCTGAAGCTTATTAGAAATGTCCTGCCCCATGACATTAGAGTACAGGTGGGAGGAGGTATCCCTACACAGCTGTGTAAAAGCACACAGCCCCTATTCAGGCAGCAGTTGCACCTAACACAAAGCATATGATTAGGGACCTACGTTTTTCCTGGGAAAAATGAGCTTGATGGAAGCAGGGGGGGGGAATGACTGCACACCCATAATTTCCTTGCAAGACGGAGTTATAACCACTATGAAGAAACACCTAGGTATTGTGTGGACACTGGAAAATAGCACAGCTTGTTAGGAAGACTCAAATGTACTGATCACAGTCTGACTGCATCTTACAAAACAAGTATCTCTGAGCTACCCAGGCCAATTCCTTCAGTCAGTTTTGTGCAGGAGAATCCAGGCAATATTTTTCCTAAAGCTGACACAACTGTGTGGATAGAAACACATCTTTGCAAAGACTCCTTCAGTGCAAAGGGCCTTGATGCTGTACTCAGGGGTTGACCTGAGGGCTCAGCTGTGCCTGCCGAAACCATTGGGATGCCTTGTATTAACCAGGCTGCCAGGAACATGGATCACAACAGGGCAGAGGAGGACAAGGAATCAGGTCCCCCCTGTATGCCTGGAAGTGGTGGGGGGGTTGGTTCTTTTCAGCTGTCTGGATTAGAGCATTAGGTCTGAAAAGCACATCAAGGTACTGTTCATAGCACCTCAGAGAGCCAAGCAGACTACATTCCACATATTTTGCTTGTCTAGTTTATTAAGACTCCTGATTTAATGAGATCTGTTTAGGTTCCAATCCCTTAATAATCCAGGGCTCTTCCACAGTCATCCTTTTAAATTTCCCCCACAAAGAGTTTATTCACTGACATATTTAAGCCAACTGATAGTGAGCATTGCTCTCTGGCTGGTTGTCCGTCTTGTAACCTGACACATAAATGAATCCTTCTCTGTGGATGTGTATATATCGGATTGCTCTTGACAGACCATGTTATTCTGAAGTTCTTTAGTAAATACCATAAGCACCAGCTGTTCACTACATTCACTGCACCCTTGTCTTAAGGATTAACTTATTGTTCAAGGAGTGTTGTAAATAACCACTTCAGAGCTTTGGGGACATTTTATTTGTTCTGTCACATACACCAGCATGGCAATGTTCATGCATGTGACAGATGTTTATCCATGTTAATTTACATAGACAGAGCTCCTGACTTCTGCAGTTTGAGAATAAAATGCACTCCTGGGACAAAAACAAATTTTGATATTTTCTCTCTCCTCACCTCCCTAAGCCTTTCATAAAGATAGCTTCTAATTACTAAATAATTATTGGAGCCTTCGTTTTGAGGCAATTAAGGCTGTTCCTAAGCCAAGTGAAAAGGATTGCTGAAATGCACAGGACCAGGCTACTCACAAAGAAAGTAAATTCTTGTGTGACAGCAATTAAGAAAAGAAACACACCTTCTCAAGACAGCAAGGAAATTCTGGTGTGATAGGAAAGAACATCATGTGGTCTCCAGAAATTAAAGTATCTCAAAAGTGTTCAAAATATTTGCTTTGAAAGAAGTTTGAAAATTGAAGAATGGATCCTTTATCCCAAATTCTTAGAAAACCTCTTGATCTTTAAGTAAATACATAAGGAGGACACAGACAAGACTTCCAGGAAAAACTAATGTATGAAACATGTCGTAAACATGCCATAAGGTTTCTTTTACTCCCTTAAAAAAAAAAACCCACCCAAAACAAAAACACCACAATTTTCTTACATGTTAGATTTAAAATAATCAAAGGCATTCAGAGTTTTGGTATAACAATCTTGAGAAGTACCATTTACCTAAAAACCCACTGTGGATTACTAGAAAATTTTCTCCAAATTCCTGTTCCCAGTACAGGGTATTTGTAAACCAAATCACCTGAATTAATTATCCTTTATCAACTTGAAGAGTATAAATGAGAAGTCAACAGGGTTACTGCTTGAGAAAATCTCTACTCTCACCACTTCAGACTGCAGAATTGGATTCTGAGAACAAAGTGGCGTTCAGTGACAAGCCCTGCCTAAAATCTTGTCAACCCCAGCTATATAATGAAATCCTTTGAATTTTCAAATGTATTAAAGTGTATTTTGTGTGCAGTCTTGGACTGACTGTTTCGAATACAGAGTCATTGGTCCTGTGTGTGGCCATTTTGAATTCATAACACATTTCTGACTGAGTGTTTCCATTAAGAAAACTGGAGTAAGGAAAGCAATCTTCCTACGTAAAATGCTTTGGCATTTGTAATGGAAATAGATTAATTAACAACTAGCAACATAAAATGGTAATATTAGTAACAGGCAATTTAATAAAAGTTAAAACTAGTGAACATCTACTATAGTATTTCTCAGCAATAATCTTTTGCCTAACATAGAAATACAGATACTGGTTGCATTTAGAAAAGGAAAATATTCAGATCTCTCCATTAATTCCATCTTAACAAAACTGCACATTTTTAAAAATTAAAATGTGTCAGTTTTCAGTGACTACACCAAATTATGTGATAAATAGGTAGTTAGATTCATCCAGTAAAATCTTAGCACTAGTGAAGGCAGGTTAAATTTTGACATTGACATAGAAATAGATCATCTTTTTCTGTTTTTCAGAAAAATCCTTTCTGTTGCTTGTACAATTTCTAAGTATCACATTGAAGGAGTAACATTGGGTCATTTTAACATTTAAATTACATAAAGAAACAGAAATATACTGAAACTTTAAAACCAGGGGGAAAAAAAATTGCACACCAACATATTAAACTTTTCATCGTTATGAAAAATGTGAAAACTTTGTGTTATTGTTTCTTTAAATCCATTTAAAATATTAAATTATTCATTTAAATCAATTTAAGTTCCCCTGTTCCACAGTATCTGGCTCTTCAGAGTGATAAATCTTCTCAAAATGTGTTAAAAAGGCAGGGAATTATTCATCAGACCATGAAACCCTAGTTACTGTATAGGGAAAATCTAAAAATCACATTTTTCATTGCCCAATGCTTCAAATTTTCTGTGGGTTTTTTTAAAGCTTTAGAGCTGCTTTACAGATGGGTTTGAGAAAAAAAATAAAATTATTATTGGAATTATTTTTTTCATACAACAACACAATATATGGAAACCCAAATAAAATAATAATTCCAATTACTACTTCTTCAAAAGGAATGCATTTGTGATTAAATTATCACACGGTGGACTAGTGATCTAATAAGCTGCATTTAATTTTCAAAGCTTAAAACTATTTCTCATCAAAGCTTTTCATTTTTTACCAAGGAATAACAATGTTTGAGTGAGCTATAAGAATGTGAGAAGAATGTCACATTCTTCACCCATTTACAGTGGCTTTCAGTTTTGGAGGGCTAGCAATTTGAAATGTCTTTGATCACAGTATAGTATAATTTTTAAAAGTGGGAGAAACACAACTCTAAACTTTCTGCAAAATTACGTCAGGCCCAAAGGGCAAAAACAGTCATCATAAATATCAGATATCTTGTGTTCTGCTATCTCCTTTTGCCATAATTTGGCCCAGCTGTGCCAAGAAGAGTTTCTATTTTCCCTTCAAACTTTTACACTGTCAAAAGAATTGCTAGTATCATCTAATGCTTTTGTTTAACTGAGAATAACATTTTACAGTTGTAGAATAAATTAATATATATAAACACATCAAATGTAACTATTAAAAGCTTGAAGTAAAATGCCATCTTTGCGTGAAAAATACTCTCTTAACAGAGCAGACCTTTTTTTTTCTCATTCAGTGTTTGCTGAATGATACTGGATCTTAAATTTCATTGGCAACTTTTCCCATTTCTGATTGGCCTGAGTTTTATTTTCCAGCTCTTTGTTTGCTAAGGAAACAGAATGGGCTGACAGTTTTAGGACATTGTTAACGCAGGTTCATGGAGCCAGCCAATATAAATCTTGCTGAGAGTGCTTGTGCCAGGTGCACTGCTGCACATTTAGCACTTCAGATTGGGAAGAGGCTCTGGAACCAGCCAGAACCCTACACACACACACCCTTCCCAGTGCCTGTGGCAGCTCTTGGGGCCCAAGTGACAGAGGAGAGAAGTTCCCACACATCCTCTAAAACACGGTGGAAAAGCCTCAGCCCTGCTCCCACCACACAAACTCTCAAGTATCCTTAAGAAGGTTGTTTTCCCTGTTGCTATTATTCTTCTCTATGAATTCTTGTTAATCAATTTTACCTTCAGCCTGCAGTGGCTTAGCATTATCTTCTTTCCTCTGAAAAAAAAAGGATTAATTTTTTTGTTACTGCAAAGCAACAGTTACTGGTTTTAGGAGGTTTCACACAAAGAAATTCACTTTCTGAAAAGCTTAGGGGGAAAACTCTGCTCCCTATCACCAAAACCATGGTTCTTTTACAGAATTGCAATGCCATGCAATTTTCTGCCTTAGAAAAGCCAAACTAATGTTGAAATTGCAATTTTAGAGAAATACTCTCTAGAGGACATAGTCTCTAAAAGACAAGTCTGTAAGTTTTACCATTTCTCTAGTAGTGATTTTTTCACGATGCATAAAGCAGCTTTAATATTGGAAGAATATAGAAGAAATTACGGGGCCATAGCTCAGAGGTCCAATAAGGAACCTCCAGAGATGTGCCATTAGAGTACCTCCTCTCCAACAGCCCAGTAGTTAACTGGGGCTTTTTCTGACTAAGTGGAGAAGGCACACAGCTGGCTGTTTCCAGTAAAGCAATCCACACCCAAGGGTCTCAGGCAGAAATGCAGCCTCTTAACTAGCTCATGAACTTTGAATCATAGAAAATCTCTTCATTCCTTGATCCTGCACCTGACCTTTTAGTATCTTAGGCTACACCCCAGCCCCTACCCACCCTCCCACCCCTCTCAAGCAGCACCTGTCTGTGCAATAGTTCTTCTTACAGTTTCTTAGAATGTTCTGAAGGTGAATGTCTACTTGAATGTTCATGCCATGAAGTAATTTTTTGGCTGCTTTTGGCTTACCTTTAAGATATGTATGTTCCAAATGTGTTTAGAATTCTTCTTGAGACAAACTTCTTTTCCAAGGCTAATGCTTTCTAAAATATTTCTCTTTCTTTCCACGTGGTCTGTGCAGTGCCATGGCTTTTTCAGTTCTCCATAGCAGACTGTACCAGGAGGGCTTATGCTTGAAGTCTTCCCCTATTGTGTTTTGCAGCTGTGGAGAACTTGCTCTTACAGAGTCAGCATTTTCCCTGTAAACATTGTTGCCACCAGAAAATATTTTAATTATTCATACAAAAAATTACCTGATGCATACAACTCCCTGCAGAGTATTGGGGGGTTTTACATGTAGAAAGCTACACGTTCACCTCATGTAGACAAGAACTTCCAGTGACCTGGAGATTAGTGGTTTAATGCTCCTTAGGAAATTCATTATGTGCTCAAAGCACAGCACAGCTAATTTGCTGTTAGCTGAACACACTGTGAATTCAGTGGTTTTGGAAACCAAAGAAAAAAGCCAACCAAAAACCCATTCAGGGCATTCAGGCTTGTTCTACAGTGTGACTGAGGCACAGTCACAGCTCACTTGCAGAATCACTGAGGGTGTAGCAGCATCTCCACTCAAAGCAGAAAAGTATCTCTTTGCAACAGCAATTCTGCAGGAGATAGATCTGAAAGCAGGACAGATACAAGGATTAACTTTGTATAAAGAAAAAAAATTCTCCCTAGGTAAATGAGCCACTGAGATTGTTTGTAAATATACAGATAGGTTTTAGATTGCAGAGAGCAGCAGCTCCATTTCATCTTTGGAAAACAATCTTAGACATTTTGTAGCACTACCAATAATGAACAATACTTGGTAAAATCAAACAACCTGGGAAACAATTTGGTATTGATAGCATGAGATAGTGCAGCTCCAAAACATACTTTCACAGACTGTAAATTCCTCTAATCTGCCTGCAGAATCAAAAGGCTGAATGGACTTCAAATACCCTAAACATTTTAGCTAATCATTTAACAGATTTCCTATGATTTTAATGAAAAATATTATTTACTGCAATTACAGTTTAATTACTTCACCCTCAGCATACTCTCTTATATGATAGCTATCACATCTAATTATTTCCTTTCCACTTGAATTTAATAAAAAATAAATTGGGCCAATGTAATTACTAGAGTAAATCTAGATAGAGTGGAATAACAGAACTGAGTTTTTATCATGCATCTACTGAGGCACTGCTAGCTTAAATTGGGGAAATTTGTACTTCAGAATACACCCAAAAATTTTAGTTGAAATAAGACCCATTCAAATGCCACTACATTTTCTCTAAAAAGCTTCAATGAGCAGATCTAAATCTCCATATAAACCAATGAACGTTGTATTGTGAGTGCAAAACAGCACAGGGCACCATTCACACCTGAAAATGAAGCTAAGCTGCTGCAGCCCTGTAACAAATACTTGAATCATAATTTGTGGAAAACAATCTGGTACCCTCAAATTTCTCAGCCATACAGTGTTTTGATAGTATTGTTGGTCAAGAAATTTCTTTCAGACCTGCTTTTTTGACTGGCACTCCTCCAGGTTTGATATTTTCACTACCAAAAAAAAAAAAGTAATAATAAAATTCAAATTACTTGAATTTGCATTTGCTTGTGATTATTTATTTTCTCAAGGCACTGACATTTCCTGTGGCCCCTGGCTGAGAAAGCACAGGATGGTTCAACCTCTGATCTGGCAGGACCAGATGTCCTGTGTGTCTTGTGGTTGCAGATGCATCAGCAGAGATACAGCCTCCAACAGCCACATGAATTCCACATTTCTGGAAACAAGGCAGCAAAAAAGATGAAAATTAATGATGAAACTGCTAGAAAATAAATATTTTCAAATAAACCCTAGAAAGATGGCAGAAATATTATTAAGCTAAAAATGACAGCCTGAACTGTTCTGTCTCATGAAAGTCTTGTTCTGTTTCAATGGAAAATATCAAAAAAAAAAGTCTCATAATTTTCTAATCTCCTTTTTGTGCCCTGCAGAAATACCAGCATTTCTTATTGAAGAGCAAATCTAGTTTTCACTCTGCAGTGGTCATCAGTAAGTTTGGAAAAAGCTTTTATTTGCAGAATAAAAGTCTTGACATCCCTAACTTGAAGGTCCAAAGGACTGTGGAATTGGGGTTTTATTTTGCTTTTTTATTTTTGTTTTTGGTTATTTTTTGCTTTTCTTCAGAACAGCAATTTCACATTCTTAAACTCATTTGCTACTTCTGAAGATTGAGATGTAGTAGTTGTCTGATTACAAGCACATTTTAATTTTTCCTCTTCCTTATGTTGCCTTCCCAGTTTGACCCATCATATAGGGTTTGCATGGCTAGGATTTTAGTAGAAGGGATGGCAACCAGGGTGACTTCTGTGAGAAGCTGCTGGAGGCCTCCTCCATATCTGACAGAGCCAACGCCAGCCAGCTCCAGGATGGACCCATTGCTGGCCACGGAAAAGCAACGGTGATAGTGCCTCTGGAATAACAGATTTCAGAAGGGGAAAAAACTTATTGTGCAGAAACAAACTGCAGCCAGAGAAATGAGGAGTGAGAACGTGAGAGGAACCATCCTGCAGACAGCCAGGTGAATGCAGCAGCAGTGGTGGGTGGAGTGGGGGAATGATCCAGGCACCAGGGCAGAGATTCCTCTGCAGCCCATGGAGAAGACTGTGGTGAGGCAGCTGTTCCCCTGCTGCCCATGGAGGTCCATGGAGCAGCAGAGATCCACCTGCAGCCTTTAGAGGACCCCTCACTGAAGCAACTGGATGGCCAAAGGAGGCTGCAACCTTTGAGAAGCCCACACTGGAGCAGGCTCTGAGCTGTATCTGCACACTTGTGGAGAGAGGAGCCCGTGCTGGAGCAGGTTGCTCACAGGATTTGTCATCCCATGACGGACTCATGCTGGAGCAGCCTGTTCCAGAAGGACTGCACCCCATGGAAGAGACTCATGCTGGAGCAGCTCAAGAAGAACTGAAGCCTGTGGAAATGACCCACACTGGGTAAGATCATGGGGGCTGATTCACCATGGGAGACACCACATGCTGGAGCAAGGGAAGAGTGCAAAGATTCTTCCCTCTGAGAAGGAAGGAGCAGAAGAGCCAACAGATGATGACCTGACTGCAGCCCTCATTCCACATCCCACTGTTCCACTGAGAGGGAGGAGGTAGAGAGAAATAGGAGCAAAGCCTGAAAGGAGTAGGAGCAAAGGGGAAGGTTTTTTAAGATATTGATTTACTTCTCAATATCCTAATCTGAATTGATTGGTAATAAATTAAACTAATTTCCCCAAGTTGAGTCTGTTTATCTCACAATGGTAATTGCTGAGCAATCTCTCCCTGTCCTTATTAGCCACGAGCTATTAGTTGCATTTTTCTCTCCCCTGTCCAACTGACAAGGGGAGTGATAGAACAGTTTTGGTGGACTCTTGTCATCCAGAAAAGGTCAAAACACCCATCCCATGCAGTTTCATGCCATCCTTGCAAAGTTTTCCCAACTGTTGAGTGGAATTTGTAAAGATTTATAAAGATCAGGCTTGTGGCTCTTTCAGAAGGAATGCCTTTTCCTCTCCATTGTGCAGTGAAATATCTTTTCATTCTTCAGTGGTCTTTGCAGTGTTATTTAATCAGTACATTATCCAGAAAATAAAGTCACTTCAGTCATCTTTCTCAAATATTCTAAATGTGGCTAAATACTAGTAGGATGAAAAAACGGGACGAGTCTTAAATCTCTATATTACTACTCATTTGTCACCCCTTTGTTCTTTCTTTTCTTTTGAGTTAAAACCATTGCTCTCTGTATTCTCAGTTTAACAACAAATAAGTATGACATACTTGGCCTCAGTTTCAGTTGAAAAATTTTCACTTCACATTGGCTTTTCTACACAGAAATGAAATGGGTTATCTGTCTTTAAAAAAATTGCCTGCAGATCACCAATCTGTTAAGTTTAAGATTAATCAACACTTATTTACTTCAAAAAAGAGTAGAAGCTGGATTTTTTAAAGCATTCAGCAGCAGTTCTCTCTTTGTCCTCATTGAAGTCTATTGGCTTCTGCTGATGAATTCAATGAACTGAAAAAGCCATTTAAGAGATCCCAGTCTGTGCCTTACAGAAAAGATTAATGGTTAAAGAGCACCTTCATATGATAACCTGGGTCATTTCAATATCCAGAACTCTGAAGCTTATAGCCATTTCCTTTCCAACAGAAGTGTTGATATCCTCTCAAAAAGGCTTTCAGAATATTTCCCAAATTTCTCGATAAAGTGCAGAATTCAGTGAAATAAGACAGCATGAACTCTTCTGTTACCCATTAAAAATATTTTGAGGATTCTGCAGTTTTGATACCTCAACAATTTATTTTTCTGTGCTTGCTACTGAGAAAAGCAATGCCTCTGCAGAAGAGAAATTAAACTATTCTGATAACTCTTGTCATCAGATATGGCTCAAAACTTTCAATCTTTCATAGCATTAAGAATCAGAATATAGAGGAAATGAACACATTTTATGTATTTTACACATTTTATATATTTAATTTTGTTTCTTAAAATCACGTCTTTCCTTTTACCTTTAGGTAAGTATACCATTGGCCAATCTCCAGAAACTGAAATTATATAGGTCTTTAAGGAATACAGTGAGTAGCTTAAAGAACAGGACATTTTATACCTGCTTCTATGAATAACATCTGGATGAACATATCCAAGATTTTGTCTCACAAACTGAAAAAGTTTCTGTTAAAAAAAAAATATTCATCATAGAATGGCTTGGCTTAGAAGGGACTATAAAGATCCTCTCCACCCACTCCACTCCCCACCCCCTTACCACAGGCAGGGATTTCACTCACTAGACCAGGTTGCTCAGGGTCCCATCCAACCTGGCCTCGAACACTTCCATGGATGAGGCATCCACAGCTTCTCTGGGCAACATGTTCCAATGCATCACCATGCTCCCATTAAATTTCTTCATAGCATCTAGTCTAAATCTCTCCTCTTTTAGTTTAAACCATCCCCCCTTGTCCTATCACTATCTGCCTATGTAAAAATTACTCTCCTCAGTATAAGTGATCTGAGGTCTATGTCTTGGTCCAAAACCACAGAATCTTAAATTTTAGAACTATAAATGCCACTAAAATTTGTTTGAAAATAGTAAGAGTAAATATGGTATCATCAATTTCCAGGACATCTCTAATCACTTTTGCTGTTGGCATTTCATCACCCTTCTCTCCTCTAAGTAAGAAAATATTAGAAGTTGCACACTATGAGTTTTCATAAGATAACAACATGCTGTTCTAATTTTAGAACTCATCTCTTCCTTCATTTACAGCCATAAATATAATAGATGTGATACTCTCCTAGGTGGAGATGCACTGGACTTCATCACTGCCATCACCAAGGTTTTATTCCAGCATTCAGGTCCATCTCAGGTCCTTCAGCAAGGCTGCCAGATAATATTGTTCAGAAATTGCACTGAATTCCCTGGGGTTACCAGGGAGAAAAGGCAATCTGGTCCATTGCCACTGGGTCCTTCATTAACTTCTGTCAATTTTAACATTTTCACCTGCCATTACTTTCCTGCTGACAGAGTCTTGGCAATGTTGGCACTTCCAGGGCATTCCTGCCAGCTGGGTTTTCCTGACAACATTCATTAGCAGGTAATTTGCCAGTTACTCTGAAGGACCATGTTGTGTTCTGTGGTTTGAAGATCTCTAGCATACACCTGTTGTGGCTAATTGAATTCTTGCAATCCTTGCTATAGTTACTTTCATTAAAGGATGCCTGCGGCCTGTTAAAGGACGATTGAAACACATCCTTTTCCACTTTCACATTAAAAAATCTGACAGCTTTTTATCCAGCTATGCCCAATTGCAGATATTGGAGTTACACAAGCCTCTCTTTCTGCGAGGCAAAAGCAAAAGTAGGTTTTCTTTTTACTTTGTTTCACTTTTGCTTACTTTGTTTGGCTGCTACTCTTCATTGTGTAAGATTGAGCTTCAGAATTAGAGAACTCCAGTTTTTCAGTCTGAATGATGAATGATTATGTCCTTTATGTGCCGTGTAAACTGTATTCTAAGCAACAGTTTAGAGCATTTTTATTTGAGAACCGCCCCACCTTTCAAAACAAAAGAAATTCTAGCAGTGCCTTTGGCTGAGGTCTACTGACAATGTGAATTAGGTTAAACTTTGAATAATATTTTCATGTCATTTGATACTTTTATTGCATTGGTAGAAATACATCTTTGAAGGTTTTTTTGCAGTTGTTCCATAGGTCACTCCCCAGTACCAAATGGATCCTCTGTGATTCACTGAATGTAGATTGTGGAATTTTTTATTTAACATAACCATAAGCCAGGCAAATCTACTCTTTCAAGTCCAAATGCATTGCTGGACATGAAAATACCCAGCCCTTTCTGGTATTTGAAGCCATTTAAGTGCATCTGTGTTACCACCTCTCTTATTTAACAAAAGATTTCAATGTCTATTTATAAAGCTACTAACACCTGAAGCAGTTGAAGTTTTCCCACCTCTTCCAGAGAAGATTTCAGCCTCAATGGACACCTGATGCATCATCATTTCTGATGTTATTTTCCTATTTTTCCTTTCCTTTTTTCCATCATTACAATGTGTGCAAGTTAGTTTAATGCAATTATTGCTACAAGATGATTTTTAAAATCTGCTTTCCTATTCTCCATGACCATATTTTTTTGCCTGTTGGAATAATATAGGCAGTGCAAAAAATTTTCAAATAAGATAGTTAGAATTAGTTAAACTTCTGTGCTGCTCTCCAGTACTGTGATGGTCCAGTCAGAGTTTTCTTAAAAACAAAGTTTGCACTTGTCAACCAAATCTGAGGAGGAATACTAAGGATTATATAGAAAAGATCCCAGAACTGATATGGAAAGCTGTACTCAGTAATTTCTCTGTCATTTACGTGCAGCAAGAGTTTCCCCTTAGCTCAAGGCTGGGCTGGGTGGGGCTTTGAGCAGCAGCCTGGTCCCCTGGAAGGTGTCTCTTCCCATGGCAGGGGGGCTGGAACTGGATGATCTTTGATGTCCCTCCCAGACTTGTCTATAATTCTATGTTCTCTCCTAGTGAATGGTGTGGGTGAGTAGATTGAGCCTCTCACTCCCAAAAAATCCTGACCACTGCTCCCCATGGATCTGGTGATAAAACTATAGTTATATATATATATATATAGTTATAGGTCCTTGCAGTGCCATGTGTTTTAATGGTACCACATTTTTCAGCAGTCATTTCCACTCCCCCAAAGTCACTCCCAGGCTTGGAACAGGAATTAATTGCAATCCTCCTGTTAGGAGGGTAACAGTGCTTGCCAGATTCATTCAAATTCTGCTACTTCCACCCAGAAGCTGCTTCCAACAGCTTCAAAAGAATAAAATGAGGAAGTTCCACTCTTAGAAACTCCATCACCGGCTCACATACTGCTACAAACAAACATCAAGGTAGATTATGGTGCCAGAATTGAGAACGGTATCATTCTATCATAGCTGAACAAATCCAGTTTCTGCTAGGGATGTGGAAACCTCAGGGAAGATGGAGAAAAGAAGGAGTCAGAAATTTAAAAAGAAAAAAAAAAACACCAAAAAACAAAGCAAACAAAAAAAAACCAAAACAAAAAAAAACCACCAAAAAAACCCTTTGGCTGCAATTGAATAAAGATTAAAAATAAGTAAAAATTTAAGCCTTCCTTTGATAAGTAAGTTTGAGCTAAGGAAATAATTTCTCTGACATGCCATCTTCACTGTTCCCTGCTTTCAAAAGTTCAAAATTTAAAAAATTACTTCCTTTCATAGGAGACAGAGAAATTACATTTTAGGTTATAACTTAAAGTAATAGGCATGTCAGGCAAGGAGCTGTTTTAAGTTCTATTTTACTTCCTTGCTTTCCTACTTCACTCCTTTCTTTCACCTATGATCTCTGATTGCAGAAGTCTTGTGAAGGGATGTAGGGGTACATATCTTGGACATTTTGAGTTCTAGGGAAACAATAATAAATTCTGTACTCAAAGAGGTGAATGAAATACCAATTTCTGTTACAAATAGCACCATAAATGCAGGGACAGCTGCTTCTGAGTAGTTCTGGTAATACCATGAAGTAAAGATCACTCAGTCTCCACACAAAAATTTGAATTGTGCTGAGTGACTTGTGAAAGAGTCAGGATTTTAATATAATCCTTTAAAAAATTTTCCCTGAAAAAACTCTATTTCCTTTTTTTTTAGGGAT
This sequence comes from Toxostoma redivivum, assembly GCA_013397375.1. Lineage (NCBI taxonomy): Eukaryota > Metazoa > Chordata > Aves > Passeriformes > Mimidae > Toxostoma > Toxostoma redivivum. The sequence goes on from VXBI01005464.1 coordinate 182,621, forward strand.
GGAGAGAGGAGTCCATGGTGGAGCAGGTTTCCTGGAAACCATACTTGTGGCCATATGGGTTACTTGACTGCAACCCCAGTCCCTGTCTCCCTGCACTGCAGGGGGAGGAGGTAGAGCCTGGGAAGGAAGGAGGGGTAGGGGAAAGATGTTTTTAAGATTTCTTTTACTTCTCTTTATCCTGCTCTGATTTTGTTAGTAGTAAATTCAATTAACATCCCCAATTTGAGTCTCTTTTGCCCATGTTGGTGTTTAATGAGTGATCTCTCCCAGTTCTTATCTCAATTCACAAACCTTTTGTTATATTTTCTCTCCCCTGCCCACTTGTGGAGGTCTGGCCTGACACCCAGCCAGGTCAAACCACCACAATAGTGTGACCCTTCTGTGAGGTTTCCCACTTACTTACCAGAGAGAAAGAAATATAAGCCCCCTTCAGATCATGAGCTGCCACTTTTGACAAAGGAAGCAGGGATTTTCCTCTCTGGTTGGGGCAGGACCTGGTACAGACCATGGGGGTGGAAGGAAGCAACAACCATCAGACTTTACTGCTTCTAGGCCAGTGGAGAAGCAGGCCATCCCACTTTTTAAACTGAATTTTTCTGCTATGGGCACTATCAAATGGACACATGTACACTATTCCAGCATTTGTCCAGATGTTAAAGAAGTCCATCAGCATTTCTTTTTCCTCTGAATACCAGACAAGTAGATCGTGCTCCACAAATTAATTTTTTTTCTCTTTGTGTCTAGACTTCATTCTGTTTGCATTTTCAGCACCACACTCAGGATTTCACAGTTATATGTGACTAAGCCTTTCTCTGTGAGCTACTAAATCACCTGATCTCCATGGCAACTTGTCTTATGGGACTGTCAATTAACTGACCTCTGGGTTTATATAGAACTGGCATGTACTATATTTCTTTTCTAGGAAAAGCAGTATCTCCCAAGCCATCCTTTTGCCAGAAAAGGTTGCAAATCCTTCTACTTAATCTACCATGCAGCCTTTCCAATAGGTTCATCTGGAGAAATACTAATATACGAAAACTAAGTAATGACAAACTTTTCTTGCCCAGAAATAAGGAAAAATCCTATACTTTATTCTGTAATGCAGCTCTCTGAGTTCTCAGCAAGGGACCAATCCAGACCTAGATACCAGGTACCTACACCCTGTAGGTGTATTTTCCAAATTAAATGCTATGACCCTTCTATGAGGCAGACTCCAACAGAGAAAACAATAAGACTCAGACCTTCATTAAACAGTGTGTGGCTAAACACTGCTTTTTCTTCCTCAGCTCATAATGTGAGGCAGTGTCTGGTGGAGAGAGCAGAAGAAACTGGATGAAAAGGTGCCAGACTGTTTGCTTCCACTCCAGCCACTCCTAAAGTACAGCTTTAATAGGCAAATGAAACAGTGAGTTTAAACTCAAGCCTGGTTTTGTCTTTTGTTTTAAACTAATGCCTTTAGTGCTAAGCCAAGACAGTTCATAAAAGTTTTTATTTTTTGTAAAAAACCCCCACCATATATAAAAAACATGAACATGGAAACATTCCTAATACTTATCTTTGTCTGAGCTATCTTGATGCTATTTCTTCTCTACTTGTTTTTCATAAGCTCTCAGATTTGTCTTTTCTTGACTGGGAAGTAAATCTCAGACTCACATTTGAATCAAATCTGGCAATGTTGTGGGAGTTCCAAGTAGTGTGAAAATACCTGTTCAGATCCTGAAAATAGTCTGAAAAGCATGTCAGTGGACATTAAACATAGTAAAATCCATGATTCCAGGACAATTGAACATTGATTAAAAGTCCTTTTAATTATGTCAGCTGAACTTGGCTATTCAGCAAAGTTCACTGGAATTTTCTTGGAAAAATTGCTGTCATGGCCTGCACTTTCAATGGTAGCATATAGATGTCAAAGAATAATCTTTAATTAAAATTGTTTACTTCTTCTGATCTAAAATACCACAGCCCATGAACTGTCATTTCATCATCCCACACTGTAGTTATAAAATTGTTTGCCTTTTATAGAAATTCCTGGAAGAGTTTTGTTTTGTTTTGTTTTTTTCTGGGGGTTCTTTTTTTTGTTGTTTGTTGTTGTTGTTGTTCTTGTTCTTGTTTTTTGTTGGTTTTTTGTTTTGATTTTTTTTTTTAGTTGTGACTTACAGGGTGTTATTTAAAATACATCCTGTATTTTTCTTTCCTTCTATTTCTGGTCAATATTTGCCTTCTTTCCACCTTCACACATGGCATGATATTAATATTTCATTCAGCTTTTCTACTAGGAGTCATAATAACAATATATTAAATATAATTCATTTTCACTGCAGAAAAAAGGTGTACTGCTCAGTAATTTACTGAGAATCCTGATTTTTTTTTCTGAAGACTATATTTTTCTTTGTGACTCAGGGTGGCTGCATGGTTTTCCTTGGCAGCTGTTCAACAGAATTCAGAACACACAAACATATGCATGCATTATTTTAAATGATACTATTTCTTTCTTTTAGCTGTCTCATAGCATCACTGCTTTCTCTGATATAAATAAATAAATAAATAAATAAATAAAATACGCTATCTGTGCTGCTTTCACTAGAAAAAAACATTTTACAATACAATCACAGTGCTGTAGTAAAGCTGTAACTTCACCCATGTAATCCCACAAATTCAGCTCTCACCCCTACATTTTTACAGGAAAAATGGTAAGATGGCACATTAGGGAGCCCAAGAAACTTCGATTCTGATTTTCCAAATACTAAAAGAGGTGAATTTCGATTCTGATTTTCCAAATACTAAAAGAGATGAATAAGCACCACAACAGCTGAGTTGCCACAGCCCTTTGTGAAGAAGAATGTGAAATATCTCGTGTGCACAGATTGGATAAGAACACAAAGGAGAAGAGCAGTGAGGATATAACTCATCTAAGAAACTTCACAGAACCATAGAATATGCTGAGCTGGAAGGGACCAACAAGGATCATTGAGTCCATCGCCTGGCCCTGCACAGCACCATCCCCAGGAGTAGTTGTGACTTACAGGGTGTTATTTAAAATACATCCTGTATTTTTCTTTCCTTCTATTTCTGGTCAATATTTGCCTTCTTTCCACCTTCACACATGGCATGATATTAATATTTCATTCAGCTTTTCTACTAGGAGTCATAATAACAATATATTAAATATAATTCATTTTCACTGCAGAAAAAAGGTGTACTGCTCAGTAATTTACTGAGAATCCTGATTTTTTTTTCTGAAGACTATATTTTTCTTTGTGACTCAGGGTGGCTGCATGGTTTTCCTTGGCAGCTGTTCAACAGAATTCAGAACACACAAACATATGCATGCATTATTTTAAATGATACTATTTCTTTCTTTTAGCTGTCTCATAGCATCACTGCTTTCTCTGATATAAATAAATAAATAAATAAATAAATAAAATACGCTATCTGTGCTGCTTTCACTAGAAAAAAACATTTTACAATACAATCACAGTGCTGTAGTAAAGCTGTAACTTCACCCATGTAATCCCACAAATTCAGCTCTCACCCCTACATTTTTACAGGAAAAATGGTAAGATGGCACATTAGGGAGCCCAAGAAACTTCGATTCTGATTTTCCAAATACTAAAAGAGGTGAATTTCGATTCTGATTTTCCAAATACTAAAAGAGATGAATAAGCACCACAACAGCTGAGTTGCCACAGCCCTTTGTGAAGAAGAATGTGAAATATCTCGTGTGCACAGATTGGATAAGAACACAAAGGAGAAGAGCAGTGAGGATATAACTCATCTAAGAAACTTCACAGAACCATAGAATATGCTGAGCTGGAAGGGACCAACAAGGATCATTGAGTCCATCGCCTGGCCCTGCACAGCACCATCCCCAGGAGTCACACTCTGTGCCAAGAGCATTGTCCAAATGCTTCTAGAACTCTCTCAGGCTGTTGCTGTGATCACTTCCCTTGGGAGCTGTTCCAGTGCCCAGCCACCCTCTGAGTGAAGAAACTTTTTAAGTATCCAGCCTAAACCTCCCCTGACACAGGGGGATTCCCTTGTGTCCTGTCACTGTCACCACAGAGCAGAGATCAGTGCCTGCCCCTCCTCTTCCTCTCATGGGGAAATTGTAGACTGTGATGAGGTCTCCCCTCGGTCTCTTCTCCAGGCTAGAAGACTCTACAAGTATTCAGAATAGTGGCAAGAGATCTGGATTTGTCCCAGATATCCCAAAAGTAAAACGGACAGAAAAATGATTAGTTACTTTTATAGAAGGAGTGAAAGGAGAAATGTCCATGCCAGCTGAGCTCACAAAATTTTGAGGTTCCTACAGGAGGTCCCTACAGAAGGAACAAGAAGGTTTTATAGTAGAGTTGAGGCTCTTGAATAAAGTACCCCAAGTGGAGAGCACTTAAAATCATACCTAAGACTAGATGGCAGTGAGAGCACAGAAATCTTAGGATCACTGTTGGACTATCCCACCAACTATGTAGAATTAGCATTGCTAAACACACATCTTTTGAGCATGCATTTTCCTATCAGAAAGTTACAGTTATTATGTATAGGACACCAGCTGGGTATAAGAACTGATAATAGACTGAAATATTCTAGTGTTTTAAAGTTTTGAATAACTCATAGAATTTTTAGAATCCATATACCCAGGTATCCAGAAACTGCCGAGGATTTTGGCAAAATTTATCAAAATTATTAGAAATATATATAAGAATTATGAATAAAATGCAGTTTCAAATTAAGATTTACACTCCTAAATTAAGGCATCCTCTTTGTGTCCAAGACCACCATCTCCCAAAATGCACATTCAGAATTCAAATGTCCAATTTTTGAAATCTCAGATGTTAAAATAAATATAGAGGAAACATTAAATGTCATGACAAAGTGAAGGACAAAATATTCTCCTATGAAAGATCAAGTAATGTAAGGCCTATGCAGTCACTAGATGGTGTACACATATATAACTTAGGAAGCTGTTATTCTTTGCTATGAGGTTATTATGAAACAAGGGGAATATACAACAAAGCCATCTCTTTCTGTTCATCCTATGAACAAATATTTGTCATAAAAATGAGATAGATCCCAGAACTCTGAGTCCTGAAGCTGGACTGAAAGAGGCAAACCAAAGGAAGGAATGCTGCAGTGGGAAGCTCTGAGCACAGCAATGCAGATGCAGTCTGAGTTGTCTCTTGGAAACCTGTACAAATAATTGAAATTTGTTTTCTTTCGCACCAAAGGTGTGCAAACTCAGTTATTTGTTAAAAATATTAAATAAATAAAGGCTCTCAGTTTCCTGAAAACTTTTGCTTTTACTTTGAAGACTTATTCTTGCAGTACATGTTAATAAAAACCCTGTTTTTCTACAAAGTTGATTATATTCAAATTGAAACTAGGGTGGCATAATGAAATCCCTTCAAATGTCAGTTATCCAGGAGTGAGCTTGCAGACCTCCTTGAATGAATGTTGCAACAAAGCTGCTAGATCTGAGCTTATCATCTTTTTGACAACAGTAAGCTCTGTGGCTGCAGCTTTTATGCTTCATAGGCTCTTATACTGACACTGTGGCTCAGTGTGTGCTTTTATATGTAGATACATTAAATGCCAACATTTTACGAATTCAGATACATAAAGTATGGGTTTGTCTGTCCAGAGAGACTTCCTACAGGAAGGAGAGTGGCACTGTGACCTATGTCACATTCACAAAGTAAGCACGATCAGTTTCTCACTACCAATTAGCTTTCTAGTACAAAACTTGCTTTATCCCAGAGCTCCAGACAGAGACTATATAAATGTTAATACCTGAATGGATTCTCTCAACATTTTATTATAACTTATAACCTTTGCACTAACATTTAGTAGTACATTTTGAGTGCAAAATCCAAAGAACTGATCTACAAAGTGCACTTAAATTAATACTGAATTTTAAACGATCTTTACTGCCCAGCTAGTCAGAAAACCAGTATTGCTAGTGCTATAGTTAAGCAGCTTAAAAAAGCTGAATTTTAAGGTCAGAAATAACTATTGAGCAAAGTATCCTTTCTGGATTCAAATACTAAGTACTTAGTAGGGTGTGGGTCTCTTTGCACAGTTCTAAGGGCTATGCAAAGAACTCACCCCCTTATGAATGAATCCTTCGGTGTTGTCCTTTTTCAGAAGAACCACTACAGGACACCCACCCACTGCAAGTACCTTTAATCACACTGTGGGTCACTGAAAATGCTTCCAAAGGGCAGGAATCATCCTGCTCTCCTTTGAGTGTTGGAGGCCAATATGGACCTAGGCATACAATAAAATTTTAAGGGTAGGTGGAAGCAATCATCTGATTTATTAAGTTATTTAGTTTAGGATTATTCAGTACAAAAGAAATGAAAAATCAACAAGGAAATTGATAGGTGGAAAGGAAAAGGAAAATGACCATAATGATGACCAGAACTCTTTGGCTGCTGATTGGCAACTATTAATGGAACTGCTCAGGCACAGCCTTGAGGATGGTCACTTGAACAGTGTAACTAATAAGGAGAGAAAACATAATTGTGAGCATTGGGGGATATTTCAGGAGACTTCTGAGAATGTTCTGGTCCTTTTGGAAGGGTCTTGTAGCATTGTGTATAATGTATTGTGGGATGTTTAGGAAAATGGCCAAAGGAAGGGTCATGCTGATGCCCTAAGTTTTAGCTTTCATATTTTCCAGATTCTGTACTGCATTAGTATATAACTCTGAACTTCATATAAAGTGTTAGCAAGTTCTCTTCACAGTTTAGTTAGACAAAACAATCATTTTCCAGCCTGAGAACCAAGGGCACCCTTGCAGCTTCAGGCCCAAAATGTGTAAAAACAACAACAAATTGAGAAGAGCAATCTGGGAGGATGGGACTTCATAACCTGAAGTTGTAATTGGACAATTAACCCCAATATGCAAATGGACCAAAACTTATAAAAGTGTGAAAACTCATGACTCAGAGTCCATCTTGGGTCCATCTTGGGTGCAGCCATGGCCAAGCTTTTGTACTGCCCAAGGTGTATTTGAAGGCTTTTTAAATAAATACCTACTTTATTCCTTTAACACTGTCTAGCCGCTGCACCATGGACCAACAAGTGCAAGAGAAAAGAGAAGAGGGAGAAAGGGGATGATCACACCTAAGCAGCCATGTACCCATGGCTGGGTGCAGTCACTCTAGGGGGGCATGCTTGAAAACAGGTGGGACCCTGCATACTTCACTAGAGAAATTCAATCCTGACCCAGTGGCTGGTAAGAAGATGGGAACATGGGCATCTAGAGAGAGTTTGTCAATACAAGACATTTCTCATCTCAGCTCATTTCATAGAGGCATAGATAGCATTATAAATGGGATAATGTGACCTGACAGACTGCAGACTGGGAGATGACCTTGCCGACTCCATGTGAAAACTGACAGCAAAGCCCCCACACTCTTCCTGGTCCATGGAAAGAAAAGACACTGATTTCCATTGCTGCATATTTGGCATCATTTGGAAGGAAATTCTCAGCAGGCAAATTGCTAAATAAATATCTCATAGAAGAAAACCTCTTTGCCTATATTGTTTAAATTAAAATATTTGTTCTGAAGGAACGTTCCTTTAATCTAAAACAAACAAAACTCTTAAATCTTCCTGCACATGTTGTCACAAAACCAGCACAAATCCTTTGTCAACAGTTTTCATTAGCATAGAAAGTCAGCGCAGCAAGAACCATAACTCTACCCATCTGGTATTGGAACAAATATATTTACATTTATATTCAAAAACATAACCAGCTGACTTTAGTACTCCCCACAGTCTTAATTTTCGACTGTTGCTTTGAGCACTACCACATGCATGAGGATGCAGCCTTCACATTAAAGAAAAAAGTAGCATGACATTTGTGTACATTTTTCTGTTTACCTTACAGTGTCTGCAGAAAATATCAAATGTAAGAGTGAAACTGGGCTTCCACAATTAGGGCAGAAACATCACTAGCTTTAGGTTGCTAATATGAACAATGAAGGACCACCAGTGTGTTTGAAAACTCTGTCCTGCTATGGGGGATGTCAGGAGGTCAGCACCGACCTAAGCCATGTATGGTTATAAAGCACTTTTCATCCCCTCATGTAGCTTGCAAAAGGTTTGTCAACCTCAGATAGTCTTCAGCTCAGAATCCCAGAATCACTGAGACTGGAAGGAGCCCCTTGAGATTGAGCAGTCCAAAAGCACTGCTCCAAGCAGAGAGCCAGATAGAGAAGGTTGTTCAGGACTTTTTCCAGGCCATTTATCTATAAATATGGAGACTCCACAACCTCTTAAGCCAACCTCTGCTGGCTTTTGACCATCCTCAAGGTAAAAGTCTCTTTCTTGAGTTAAAATGAAACTTTGAATTCCACTGACTCCTAGCTTGTCACCAGATGCCACTGAGAAGTGCCTGGCTTAATTTTCTTCAGTCCCCCCACCATTCATGTACTTATTTGTTTGTTGACAAGATCCCTTTGAGCCTTCTATTCTCCAGGCTGAACAGTCCCAGTCTTCTCAGCCTCTCCTCAGACATCAGATGCTCCAAGCCTTTTATTGTTCAGCCTTTTGGTAGATTCTCTGCAGCATGCTCATGTCTCTCTTCTACCAGAGACCCCAAACCTGGACCTAGTACTTCAGAGGGGTCTCATTGGTTCTGAGTAGAGGCAAAGAATTGCCTCATTTGACCTGCTGGCATTGCTTCTCACTTTTTACTTATTTATCCCATACTTCACCAGTTTGTATGGATGGTACAGAAAACTATGTTGAAAGCCTTGCTTATGTTGAGCTAAAACACATCCACTGCTCTGTCTTCATCAACCAGCCAGAAATCTCTTTGTAGAGGCTATGAAGCAGTTTAAACATGATTTTGCTTTGTAAATCCACACGGACTTCTCTTTGTAAATCCACACGGACTTCTCTCAGCTCCCTGCTTTCCACAGAGCAACCTGGTCTAGTGGAAGGTGTCCTTGTCTATGGCAAGGGGGGTGCAATGAGATGGTCTTTAGAGTCCCTTTCAACCCAAGCCATTCTACAATTTTATAATATGTTTGGAAATGGTTTCCAGGACCTATACAGACTTGCTAAATGGTGGGTTAGTTCACAATGTAAGTATAGCCAAGCAATTTAGAAAGAGCAGGTGGTCTAAGTCCAGCTGTACATGAGTTGTCTAGAGTAAATTAGACTGTTCATTGAATGTAGTAGTGGTTTTTTAAAATTTATTTTTGACTGATTAAGGCATTTCAGTTACTTTTATACAGATAAGTGGGGAACAAAATATACTTCCAATATTCATTTCTTGGAGACTAAGTCAAAGGTATTGAAGCTTTTGAAATTACACAAATATATTCTGATAAATTCTGTTTACCTCTAACATAAATGAAGTCCTTTTGCTATGGGCACAACATTTTCATATCATGAAAGTTGATCCTGGACTTTGGCAGTTTTATTATCTTTGTTGAACACAGCACTGAGAATAAACTTGTCAGAGAAGGACTTTTTTAGTGCAGGAATTGATGCAGGAGAGAACAGACAAGTGGAAAAAAAGGAAAAAATAGAGATAAAACAAAGGCATGTAGAGGTTTTTACATGAAGAGTTTTGTGTCCACCCTCCTGTTACTGACAGTGTTGACCTTTTTTCAATTGCCTAAAAATAGGTCCCAATGTTATTTGTCATGCCTTGGACATGCCTGGTAAATGGCATGACTTCTTCTGGTAAAGGAAGACTCTTCCAAATTAAATAAAAAATGGAAGCCATGGCTGTAGTGGGTGTTTTGGCAGGAGCATTGCAGCTCTAATTTTGCCAGATTTGGCTGAAATTCTACCTCTTCCCTCCTTGTTTAGTAGCCAGTCAGATTCTAAAGGTTGCATCTGTGCCTCATTTAACATCAGTCCGAAAGGTGATAAAATCTGTAGTTTGCTAGGAAGAGAAAATCTCAGCTGAATAACAGAAAATCACACATCCATTTCAAAATACTCAACTCAGGCGTTTCCATGTGTTCTTTTGTATTTAGAAATTTACATGGGAACACTGCATTTAAGGGCTGATGGAGATTAATTGTTTGTGTTCTCAGCAAGCCCATGAAGAGGCATAAAAAATAATTAAATAAGAGCATTAATAAAATGCGTGTTATAAGCCATAGGTATTGATGTATAGCAGTTAGGTGCTCACTCAAGTGTTTCTGTTATTCAGAGTCAGTATAGTGAATGTATTTCTTTCCCTTCTCTACATCTCAGGAATTGAATGGAAATTTTATTTTTGTGTAGTATTAGAGATACGTGTCACTGAAAGGTTCCGGAAAGCAGAAGACGCAGAAACACATCTTCATTTTAGAAAATCCTTGGAAGAGCTGAAAGGTGAAAATTATGAAGGCTCAAAAATAATTTAAAATTAGCTCTAAGGTTCTTTAGTACTGAAGGCTATATAATCCATCTGGTGGATTTTGGGGGCAGAGTTAATCTTTTGCATCACATAGTTCAGCATGGAAATTTCTTGGCAGTTTCTGTTTACCAAAATTCCTCTTCTGCAGTGCTTTAACAAGCACCTTAGTCTGTTGTGCTCTGGGGACCATCTTCTGCCTCAGATCCCATGCCAGGAGAAATGCCATGATGAGAGGAGTACAGAGAGATGCCACCTGAGCTCACCTTTAGCAGCAAGACTGCCATGGTCTGCACCTCTCTCGTTCCCTTCTCAGGAAGGGGAAGTGGTCCAGAAAGGCCCAGCACCAGGAACTGCAGCCCAGGAAAGATGCTGCAACATGCTGGTGGGGGGGAAGCACAAGGCAAGGGGCAAGCATCAAACAGGAAAGCAGGACCTTTCACACAAAGAGGTGAAGAAATAAATTCCATGCTGTTTGCTTCCTATTCTTCCCTTTTTCTGTCTTCTTTTCTGTGTTTCCATTTTTAAACTCTTGCTTCTAAAGCATAAGACTGTTCATGAATCTTTTCCCCCATACCCTCTAAAGTACTGAAAACATATTTTCTTGGCCAGATTTTCCATGCTTTAAAACTTGATTTCCTTTGTTCAACTTCTTTCTTTTCTTCCTCCGTATATTTTTCCTGGAACTCTTAAACAAGTGTCAGCCTAGCTAGTCTTTGCTACAATTTTAGTGCTCAAATATTCTGAGTGAATCATCTTTTTAATGTAATTCCATTTGTACCAGGAAATAGGACTATGTCATAATAACATAAAAATACTTGCCTAGAAATTGTTCTGATATTTGTAAAGTGCACCAAATTCTCTCCACTGCTTTATGTTCCAGGATTTGTGCTATACTGTTACTGCACATTTTTACCAGTAAGGTTAGCAAACACTTGTAGTCTCCAAAGGTTAACCTGACTGATTGTTTGAAAAAACATATAAACAAGGAGTCATCTTTTAAAATTTAATTCAAGATAAAAAGCCTTTCTTGCCACTTTCATATGGCACCAGACTTTCTGTGTTTATATCACCATAGTCCAGTTCTGCTCAAGAGAAACAGAGAAAAAAGCACTGCCCTTCACTCTCAGCAGGCCAGGACTAATTTATAAGGATTAAAATGAGCCCACCCATGTTGGTTACAATTGGCAATTCCAACATGTTTAAGATCATAAACACATTGTATTCTATTTTCCTTTCAGACTAGAGACAAGGAGGTCTTTTTGGATCAGCATGGGGGTCTTGTCTTCCTGAACAGGAAGAAAAGTGACAAAAGTTCCCTGTTAGGTAGAAAGCAATGTTCCTTAGTGGGAATACTTAATTTCCTTGGGGACCTTCTTCCCCTCAACAATTATAAACCATGTTTAGAGATACTATTTCATCTTTCTGAAGCAGGGAAAAGAAATACCTCTTGCAGTCACTGTACTGTCAGCTCAGAAAGACATCAAAGCTTGGAAGGAGAGGCTGTTTCCTAAAGATTATTGCCAGTTGCATCTGCTTGTTCATTTACACTGTAAAGCTGAGAAACTTTTTCTACTTCACCTAGTCAGCTGAGCCACCAGAACTCATGCCAAGAAACATCTTGGATTCTGCATTTTGTATAATGCAATCAGATGGCTATTGGCAGTTGAAATACAATCAAATTTATTGTTTCAATAGAAAAATTATACAGAAGTTTTGAAAACTGACTGATTTCTCCCCTTTATAGAATGCATACCAAGCTAGGCTGTTCCTACTTATAAACACTCATTGCCCCTCTCCCATTGGAGAGTGTGGCTGCCCTAGAGGAAAGCACTTGCCATTCTGGCTGAAGACTATTAGCTGGCTCATGAAATAAATACCTCTAAAGGCTTAAACAACTGTTGGGTGCCCAGGTTTTGTGACTTACTACATAAACACATATGCAAGCACTATAGCATGTTGGTCCACAGCCAGATACACCTTTAACAAGCAATGTGTGGGTCCAATCTGTCCCTCAGCAGAGCTGTTGTTCACCACCCTGGGAAGAGCTAGTGTCACAGCCAGAGCAACATCACAGGTGTCCTCCTTCACTACCTCTAAAAGTCTCCTGACCAGCAAGAAGCCCTTGCCTTCTCTCAGACACTGCTGAAAAGCTAAATTTAAGCAGTGCAGTAGAGCTTTATAAAGGAATTAGTCTGTGTGGTGGTTGACCTAAGAAACTTTCTCAGTTGGATCCAACCAAGCCATCAGTTCTATCCAAGGTTTGGGTTTGCTTCCAGCAATCTAATTTTCCAAGAATTGTGATACATGATACTTGTGTCTCTTCTTTGCATGCATTTATTTTTGTTCAAACTATGCTACCTAACAACAGCCCTGGAAGATGTTCCAGTGCTTTTTTTAAAATACTGAATGTGTCAATGAACTGGACTCTAGACCATGTGTAGCCATATTCATCTCCATGGGGATCAACTGCCTCACCCCTCCAACAGAGTACTGACTCAAATGCATGGTCCAACCATTCAAATGCTTGGTTAGTAGAAATCAGGATTTATACTTAAAAGTAGTTACAACAGCTGAATGATCCAAGTGAGTTTTAAATTTTCAGTCCATCTCTTCAAAGTTCCAGTCAGTCATTACACCAGTGTGTGATAGTTTTATAAGAAAGCAGAAGACAACATTAGAGGCAAACCTCCACCATCTCTGTCTGGTTCTGTCTGGAATATAGTTAATTTTCTTCATAGTAGTTAATGTTTTGGATTTGCACTGGAAAGAGTGCTGATAACACAGGGATGTGTTTGTTGTTGCTGAGCACTGCTGTTTCCCACCCCATCCCATCCCTCAGCAAGTAGACTGGGAGTGCACAACAAGTTGAGAGGGCACAGCTGGGACAGCTGACCCCAACTGACCAAAGGGATGCTCTATACCATATGGCATCATGCTCAGCATATATACTAGGGGGAAAGTTGCTCAGGCACTGTCTGGGCATCAGTTGCTTGATGGTGAGCGATTTTTTTAATTGCTTCACTTGTCTTTCATGAGGTTTATCTTTTTTTTGTTATTGTTATTTTATATTTTTATTATTACTGTTATTACATATAACTATAATAAATATTGTTATTATTTTATTTCAATTATTAAATTCTTCTTATCTCACCCCACAAGTCTTCTCCCCTTTACCTTTTCAATCCTCTTCCCCCATCATACTGGAGGGAGTGAGCAAGCAGCTGTGTGCTGCTTAGTTGCCTGCTGGAGTTAAACCATGACAACCATACAAAAAAAAAAGAAGTGAGGGAAGGGAACAAAGATNTGTGTGATAGTTTTATAAGAAAGCAGAAGACAACATTAGAGGCAAACCTCCACCATCTCTGTCTGGTTCTGTCTGGAATATAGTTAATTTTCTTCATAGTAGTTAATGTTTTGGATTTGCACTGGAAAGAGTGCTGATAACACAGGGATGTGTTTGTTGTTGCTGAGCACTGCTGTTTCCCACCCCATCCCATCCCTCAGCAAGTAGACTGGGAGTGCACAACAAGTTGAGAGGGCACAGCTGGGACAGCTGACCCCAACTGACCAAAGGGATGCTCTATACCATATGGCATCATGCTCAGCATATAAACTAGGGGGAAAGTTGCTCAGGCACTGTCTGGGCATCAGTTGCTTGATGGTGAGCGATTTTTTTAATTGCTTCACTTGTCTTTCATGAGGTTTATCTTTTTTTTGTTATTGTTATTTTATATTTTTATTATTACTGTTATTACATATAACTATAATAAATATTGTTATTATTTTATTTCAATTATTAAATTCTTCTTATCTCACCCCACAAGTCTTCTCCCCTTTACCTTTTCAATCCTCTTCCCCCATCATACTGGAGGGAGTGAGCAAGCAGCTGTGTGCTGCTTAGTTGCCTGCTGGAGTTAAACCATGACAACCATACAAAAAAAAAAGAAGTGAGGGAAGGGAACAAAGATATATCTGACCTGAAATCATTACATACAAAAATTGCTATTATATTGCAAACATTTTTTTATTTAGTCAGAGAAAAAAACAGTATTTTCATCAGATTGCTGATCATTGCTTTAATGCTTTTGTGCTTAACCTAGGATTTTCTTTTTCAAACTGCTTTGCTGGCAAAATAAATGCCAGTAGGAAATGATAGGACAGTTTAAAGAAATGTTTTTTCATAGGGCATATTGCTGATTGCTGTTATGTTATTCTCATATGGCAGGGCACCAAATCTTAAGAGAGAAGAGTTTTAATTAAGCAGGAGAGTGCACTTATTGCTTGCTAGAGACAAACCTGACAGAAAGGTTTTTCATTTAATTTGGGGCCCATCTTTCCAGTGCAGAGGGATACTTTTAAGCCTACACAGTAATTGAGAGATGCTCAGGTGCAATGCTGAGAGAAAATGTCATGAACAAGGTTTTCAGGGAAGAGTCATCTCTAGTTCTGATCAGTAATTCAGAGTTTTCATACAAACAAAAATATAATCATTGTGCTGCTGAGTGGAGTGATGTGCTGGTGTAGAATTTGGCATCAGATTCAGTAGTAGAATACACAAACCTCAGCCAAGACTCTGGTAGGCACTGTACAGGCTCACATATAGATCTACTCCCTGCCACACCCTGCTCACATTTTTTTACCTCTGCAGATTGCTTTTCTGAGCATACCAATTTCAATCCATTGTGCTGTTTTATTTTTAAATTAAAATAATGCATTATAGTTTTGCTATGGGTTTTTTTAATACACCACAGAGAATAGAAATTTGCTTGAATGCTTTTCATTTTGTTAATGCAGAATAGCCAGTGCCCTTCCCTCTTTGCCTGCAGTGGCAGTGAAGTTGTAGCAATAGAATGAACAGCATCTCTCTGCATTATGTATGTGCACAGCAGTGCTTACTGCCTAGCATGCAGTTACTCACTTTTAAAACACTATTATGGCAGAGAGACAGGCCAAAAGGCTAATTGCTCAGTGGCCAGTGCAATTTTGCACATGAGTGTTATGCAAACATCCCCAAACAAGTAAAACTATCTCAATAAGAGTGTAATAGGAAGAGTTGCAGCTGTTGCAATGAAGAATAGAATAGTTATAGCACTGGTGTATCCACTCTTGCTTTTTAACTGTGGTATAATTGTGATGTTAAATAACAAATACCTTTTAAGTGATATCACAGATGTTATCATGAGGATAACCATGTAGTTGTACTGTGATGAGATAAAACAGATTGTTTCTTCTTACAAAGAAGAAATATAAATATAGAAGGCTGTGCTGATGAATTATTCCATTTGAGGGCTCACTGTGTTGTACAATAAAAAATTGGTGAAAACTGCCAGTCTTCAAATTTTGCACACACTTTTTTTAAAATGTTTGAAACATGTAAAAGCAATTATAGAATAAGCTTTAAGCTACAATTTGCAATAAACTCAACTTCTCATAACTAGGCATTGGGCTCCTGATACTGGTTCCAGGATGAAGGACATGTCTCTCAATTCCTTTCAAATTTTATTTGTGCTAAATCAGAAAGGAGAAAATCAGGACCAATTTGTTTCACAGCATAAACTTTATGTATGCTGGAATTTAATTGTTTGAAGACAGAACTGAGTGCAACTTCAGGAATATAATCTGATATCCTCTGTCTGCTGAGCCAATGACAGAAAGAGCAGACCTATTGAAATGAATCAATTCTGAAAAAAAAATAAAAACACATTATAGTTCTTTTGTGATGTGTTCATAAAAATTCTCCGTGAGTTTTCACTGTGATATATATGTTCACATCCATCTTTTTTGCTGGTTAGCAGAAGCAAACATCATTACATAGTACAGAAGTTAAAGAAGAGGCTCCTCATATGATAAATAAAACATGATGGGTAGTGAACAACAACATTCCCCAGTAGTCATATTAGCACACAAAATACATTGTGTTCACTATTCATCACTCCTTTGGAAAAGCCCAGATCATAAATTCTGATTTAATAATAGAATCACTTAGAATGGAAAACACCTTTTTCCCCTTTTTTTTTACTATCAGGGAGTCCAGTCATTAACCCAACATTGTCAAATACAGCACTCAACCATGTCCCTAGATGCAACATCTACATGTCCTTTAAATACCTGCAGAGATGATGACTCAATCTTTTCCTCATACCTGTCCTAGCCCCCTCACACACCGACACAGCTTCAGGCCATTCCCTTGTGTCCTGTCACTGTCACCACAGAGCAGAGATCAGTGCCTGCCCCTCCTCTTCCCTCCCAAGGAAGTTGTTCCTGCACTGAGGTCTCCCCTCAGTCTCCTCCAGGCTGAACAGACCAAGTGCCCTCAGTTGCTCCTCACACGGCTTCCCCTCAAGGCCCTTCCCCATCTTTGTGCCCTCCTTTGGACACTCTCTAATAGTTTAATGTCTTTCTTACATTGTGGTGCCCAAAGCTGCCCCCAGCCCTGGAGGTGAGGCTGCCCCAGCTCAGAGCAGAGCAGGACAATCCCCTCTCTTGCCCGGCTGTGATGCTGTGCCTGATGTCCCCAGGACAGGGTTGGCCCTCCTGGCTCCAGGACACTGCTGGCTCGTGTCCATTGACCAACACCCATCCCAGGTGCAAAATCTGGTACTTTTCTTTGTTAAATTTTGTCTGACTGGTGATGGCCCTGATTTGTGGAGGTCTCTCTGCAGGGCCCTTGAGAGAGTCAGCAGCTCCTCCCAATTTTGTATCATCTGTGAACTTTCTCAATATGTCTTCCTGCCTCCCTCCAAGTCATTTATGAAGATGTTGAAGAGCACAGGGCCAGGGCAGAGGCCTGTGGAACAACCTCACTAGTGACAGGTCACCAGTCTGATGTCACTCCATTCACTGTAACCCTTTGTGCCCAATCCATGAGCCAATTGCTCACTGATCCCATGATGTGTTTATCCAGCTGTGTGTTGTGCCATTTTGTCCAGCAGTATACTGTGAGCGACACTACTGAAAGCTTTACTGAAATCCAAAAAGATTACATCAACTGGCTTGCCTTGGTCAACTCAGAGTTAGCTGTAATTACTTCTATCTAAATTCCAGTGCAGCATGAAAAATAGGAAGTTTGAGCTGAAAATCAGACTTCACAGAACCCATCTTGACATCTCTACCATGCAAAAGTTTTTCTTTTTGAACTATTTTGTAAATGATTCCACATTAAGTAGACAAATCTATCATGACTAAGTAATGTTTCAGTAATAGGAGTAGAGTAATCATTAAGTAGATTTAATGGAATCAAATTAATCAATGAAAAATTTAGCTTGTTTGTAAAAGAAAACTCCTGAGAGGGTAACTTGTAAATGTCCCTCCATAGTACTAATTTCATTTTCTTTTCTCTCCAAATTACATGTAATAGACACATTTCTTGAGGAAAAAACTAAAGTGGTTAAATCACTAACAAATCTATCCCACTAAACTATGTTGGAAAATATGTTTGACTGTTGGAATATTTTCTGGACATTCTAGATCTTATCATCATACTGTATATAATGGAATGAAAGATGCCTGAAATTTCATTGAAGTTGTCAATAAACTTGATTGCTTTATTGTGATATATGTAACCATAATGTTTAAACAAATGCTGTCAACGAACACTGAGCTTTACGAGCAAAACCCTATAACACTGTCCTTTCTGTTGTTTCAATAATTGCTATTTTTCTCACCAAAGAATTTGAAAAGCCTTCAATTAAATTGGGTAAAAGAAGATAAAATGTTAAAAATAAGAAAAGGCTTATATATGAAAATAAAAGGATACCTGAGAAAAAGTGTTAGTTCAAACTATTCAGCTTACATGGCATAATTATGTATTTCAATGTAGTATCTCATTTATATGCTGCTGTATGCACTCCTGATGTCAAAACAGAAAAAAAAAAGCTCTCAAATATTCATATAAGTGCCTTCCAGTAGGGCAAATGCAATTACACATGTATTTGCAACCTCTGGCTATAACGAATAGCAGTAGTGATTTGATTTTGAATTCCACCCAACCTTGCCTAAGAAGCATAAAGATCTCCTTTTCAGTGATGTAGAAGTTGGCTAAAATTCAGCCCAAAGAAAACCTCAGAATGTTATTCTGAGAAAGAAGTGGGTGTTCTGACCACTGGAAACAGGAGACAATATATTAAAACAAAATCTCAGAATGAAAGAGGAAACTGAAGTGAATTGAAAGTCTAATGTCCTTGGGTAAAATGCAATGTGCTTCATAACTGCAAGTGAAATGTCCATGCTGTACACTACCTGCTCTGATAAATCTCAGATTCACCTCATGTCTTTGCAATAGCTGGAGAGAGCATTAAAACAGGAAGGTCCTGGGAGAATTTTGAAAGAATTATTTTTCTTTTTTTTAGTTTTGAAGAATAAATTTTTATTTATTTAGTTACCCACAAATGAAGCAAAGATTCAATTTGGGGTTTGGGCTTTTTTTTTTAATGGGTGGAGAAATATTCTTGGTCTGTCATAAAGAGCATGTGTGCATTTGCAAGTCCACCCTTTCTCTAGGGCACTAAAGGAGGCAGAAGATTTCTTAAGGAAAGAGGATAGGGCTGAAGACAGAGTCTTGTGAAATGTCTGGGCTGATTTTTTTACCAAGACATAGTGTTGGTATGCAAAAATATAGAGATATTGATAGTCCACTGATACGGACTAAGGGCAAGAAGTTTGAGGAGCTGACCTTCAGGAGAAATTAGCTGGCACTTTAATGAAAGAGCACTTCTTCTCCATGGGTCAGCTGCAACATCACAGGACATTCTATGGTTGATAAAAGAGGACAAGAGAACAGAACCACAGGTCCAAATTGCTGAGGAACTGTGCCACACATTTTGGCTGTAACAAAAAACCCTGGGATATTTTAAAGAGACACAGCTTTCAACAAATGGCTCATTAGGGCAGGGCGTTTTGTCCTCCCTGTTCCAATATGTCAAGCACAGGAATTAACTAACAGAAAGCCTTTAAGTTAGACAACTGTTTCTCCAGGAGAAACAGTTGGAAAAGTTAGGTCCCTAATGTGTCACAGAGTCTTTGTTGTGAAGGCTTCAGATGGAGACTTTAACTCTTATGAAGTGTGAGGATTTATGCTAATTAATTTGAAGAAAAGGTCAAGTTCATGTTAATAACCAAATTGAACTGGTGCCTCTGCATAAAGGTCACTGGAAAGGATTATGATTATACACAGTTTTAATGTAGGAACCACCAGCCTCATCACGGCTTTGCAGGTCTTCAGCCGTATTCCTTCAAGAGCTGAATTTTACAGACCTGCATGAGTCTGAGAAGAGTTTTGCAAATTGAAAAAATTCTGTATCAGAATAACTGAGGAAATCATATCAGAAGATTGTTTTATACAGCCAGGTCACCACCACAATATTTATTCTACTACACTCATAAAAGCCCTTGTCTTTAAGACATGCAATGAGCCATGTCCTCTGCAGCTGTTCTCACAGGCCAGCTTATTCAGTAACCTGCAGCATTCTAATTTGTCTAAATTTTAACTAGATAGATATCCATTTTCTTGCTTTGGAAAACTAGGAGGAAAGAAAGGAGAATGTCTATTATTGTATGAGAAAGCTATTTCCTTTGCCAGTAATCTTTTGAAACCCCATTCCTATTATTTGTGATGCTTCTGTTTGAATAAGGTCTTTATCTTTCCCCTTACAGCTCTTATATAGATGGAATTATTTATTTTCCTATTAAATTGCTTGTTTCTACCAACACTATCTATAATTCAACCTGATTTCCTTTGCAAGGTTAGTTTTGCTAAAACTCAGGAAAACAGATACTCCTTCAAGTGTAGAAAAGCATAATAAAATATCTTGAAAAACTAACTGGTCTCTTTGAAAAAAGTGAAATGTTTGCAAACCTTCAATAATAAGTAAAGGGACCCCAGAGGGACCTGGCTGGAAAGGATCCCCACAGTAGGTACACAGTCTTCTCCTGGTTTGGCCTGAGCACAATGTCAAGGACATGCAATGTCAACTTTACGGACAGAAAGGCTCCCAGACTTGAGAAGGAAGCAGGACCAGGATAACCAGGTGTGCCTGCTAGCTGTCCCTCTCTCTGTGCCTGCATTCAGAGGCACTGCACCACGGGTGGGGTTTTTTCACATCCATGCCTTCTACCTTTCTTCTCCCAAAGAACTCACTTAGGGCATCAAACAAGCAGATTCAATGACAAGAAATCCAGCAGTCTGAGGTTTGTACCAGGCACTTTTCCGGGACAACTGCTCCTGATGAGGTACAAACCCACTCTGCCTTCAATGATGCCCTAAAAACTACTTGGTTCTTTCTTTTCTGTAGTTTATGAGGAAGAGACTCTTATAATATCTCCCCTAGCCTTCACCTCCATGCCCTAGAAAAATAGAGGATAAGAAGACAAAGAGCTTTATTGCTTATTCTCTTTTAAGGGAATATAAAAATCCTGTGTTGATGAGTGAACTGTGAACAAAGAGCAGGGAGAATTAAGCTGGGAGAACTCAATTGTTTGATGCTAATTTTAATATAGCCATAAGGACATAGAGGGGAGAGTATAGGGAAAGGCAGAGAGGGAAAAAGTGGAAGAGACAAGGAAGAAGGAGAAAGGGACCATATATAAATCAGATATTTGAAACAGAACAAAACAAAAAACCCAAACCAAAACAAAGCAAACATTTAAAAATAGAGGAATGAATATAAGGAAAAAGAAAATGTACACACACAGGAAAGATCCCCACACATTGAAAATATGGAATAAAATATCTCTTTTGAATAGGCTATGGAAAGAAAGAAAAGCTGAGCAGGGCAGGAAAACCACTTTACTACCACAAGGTGCATACCTTAAAAATTAGTGTTGAAATGTTCTGCATCTGTCATGCCACATGGATGATGAGTTAAGCACTCCTTGAACTTTCATATATCTGACTCCTCTTTGGCTCACCTTCTGTGTAATTTTACTTGGAAGATACTACATTGTTAAATATTTATAGAGAAAAGCCAACCCTTCCCTGACTGCAAATCAGATATTACACCCAAACCTATTTGACATTTGGCTATTCTCTCCAAAATATAACTTACCAACAATTTATTGCCTTTTTCCCATTAAATTTTGATAGATGTGTTTACAAATACCCACTGATGGAGGTCAACTGTAATGGTAGAAACAAGGGTGCAGGACTCATAAAAGCAGATATTTTGGAGAAAACTTAAAAGAGCTGAAAATAAGTATAAGAAATAGTTGAACTGCAAATAAATCCCAAATTTAGAGGAAAATAGTCCCATTATTCCTCTATAAAAGTTACTTGTTTTGAAGACAATAAGTTTTGAAGGAGTAATGGTTTAGGCTCAGTGATAAAACAGAAAATCTTCAGTTGCAGTGAAGCTAGGTAATGAACATGAGGGTGAGGCCCAAGGTACCACTACTCTATAATTCTCCTCCTGAGTGACAGAAAGACTGAATCACTGGCTTAAAGCTGTCAAGAGGAAAGTGATGGATCTAGGCTTATGTCCAATACCTTCTTAATAGCCCAAGTGGAGTGCTAAAGCTACATTTGCTGTCATTGAGGAATTTCCTGTCTTTGTGGGAACCTGTTGCCCTGAGACAAAGTCCTACTCCATACAATAGCAGACAAAAAAAGGGTAAAAGACAGGGGAATATTAGTTTCTGGCTTTGAAGGTAGAGTGGCATGTGAAGAAAAGTTCAGGCAGGTCTTCTTACAATGCTTCACATGTGGAAAGAGTAAGTAATTATTAATTACTTAATTAATTATTAATTAAGGTAAATGTGCTGTTAACATGGATCACAAGCCAGTAGCTTAAGCACTATCTAATGGTGTATGAGCTTCTTCATCCCAAAACAAATGGGGTCAAAGTGTGTATTAGGCTGTTTTCTGAAGTCCATTTCCAAACTAGATTTTTCTCATTTCCGTCCAGTCTATTTCCTGGGCTAGTCCAGTACTACATCACTCTTGACACCAGGACTAGATCCAAGAGGGGTGGCAGATATGCAGGACTGAGTTGGCACTCCTGGGAACTTTCTATTGTTTATGCATTTTGTGACACTAAAATTTCCTGAGCACCAGAAAGCCCTGCTGTCAAGCATTAACAGAGGTATCCCAGCTGAGATTGCTAAGGCCCAGAGCACAGACAGCAATTACTTTTGCTGCTTTGATTTAGCAGGTAGTTCCAGGGGATGCCTGCAGACCTGGTATCCCTACAAAATCCAAGTCCTTCAAATATGCTTTTTTTCTATTTCCCAGCTGATTGCTCTAACCACTAGTTATATTCTCTTTCCACTTGCTCATGCCTGGAAGGAAAGGCTGCAGGCACCAATAATTAGAAGAGAGATCTGGACTGCAGCAGATGCAGTCTGATGTTCTTACATGGGTAATCAAATTTAAGATACATACACAGGATTTGCACTTTCTGCCAGGTAGTATGTTTATTATGCATTCTTGCAACATCTAAAAATACAGTAAGGCAGTGCCTAACTTGTGACTGTGTATGCTCTATTTTCTCTTCTGGCTGCATGGCCCTTACACTGTTCAATACATTAAGCTGTTCCTCTGGGCCAATAATGACATGGGAAAATGTGAAACTATGAAGATAATGCATTAAGCCCCTAATTGCTGAGAAAGTAAGAAAGGCAAAGAATTGATGGGCATAGTAGAGGAAGGCTGAAATCTAATTAGGCCCTCTTCCAAGACAGCAACATATTTCTTTACAACCAGATCACGTTCTAGGAGTTATGTTCAACAGTTGTGCTAATCTGCTCCCTGGAGAAGATCCCAAAGGTAGCTCCTCTACAGCAGTTCAGTATCTCACGGAGCTTACTGCTAATCCTCCTCCAGTGTTTGGTACTCCACACATGGCTCAATATCAGAAGAAATCACTGGTATTATTGACCAGTTTTGCTTATAACCTGCCATAAAGGTATAAGACACAGGTCTTGAGGTCCAATTATGCATTACTCCACAAAAAAAAAAAACCTATCTTCCTGACTCCCATAAACAGCAATGACTTTCTTTTAATAAAAGCAGAAATTTCTTGCTTTTTGATGATTGATTTATTTTTAAATTCTGAAAAGACATCTATTAAGTTTATTTAGGGAGGAGGATTCACTTTTGGTTCTGTTCTTAGCCAATGGAAACTTTAGGGCAAGAATAGTAATGTTATCTGGGAATTTCTCTTTCTTCAAACTTACATAATTGCCATCAGTTTTATCATTCTGTGTTTTAGCTTCCAGAGAGGGATAAACGTTATCAGACTTACAAACTAATTTGGAGACTCAGCAGCTCTGCTTACCAAGAGAGGGCATTTGCTTGTCAGGAGCTGGACTCACACAAATGCATTTGTTTAACAGGCAGAAGTAAACTCTCATGAAACTCCTGTACTGTTACTCACTTTCTGCCCATGGGTTTCACACCTTGAGCCTAGATGGTCCTATAAAAGAATGAATTCAGACCAATGAAGTTTCAGCCAGGGAAAAATATGTATATTTATTGTGCTATTCAAAAGAGTGACTGAAATACCAGAATATTTTCACAAGTTTGTCCATACTAGGCTTTAACCTCATGGTTTCTTTTAAAGAATATCGAGTACATAAAAGTCCCCCTGAAGTTTTACAGGACTTACAATACAATTCACACGTGAAAGAAAGAAGACACAGAGGTATCACTTTGAGTCTGAGATAATCCTATATATTTTATACAAATTAAAACAGAATTGGATATTATGGAAGACCACTTCTTTCACAACCTGAACTTCATTGGGGTGATTGTCTACCCATTGCACCATGACAAAGTCAGAAATCTCAGTTAAAGAGCCTGAAGACACAGTGGTTCATGAAATCCAGGCTGTGCTTGTCCACTTCAGTGACCACACCAGAATCACTCAAGTGGCCCTGGGTGTTACTCTGCTCAAACTTTATATGACCCCAAAGACTTTAATCTCAGTAAGGAGGCAGTTCTGGCCTATATGAATTTAGACAGTTTTATTGTTTACATCAGTGTTAGAAACTGAGTTGTAATATAGTATTTAACAGAGAAAACTGTTTCATATGTCATCATGCATAAAGCATCACAACCAAGTAACTCGGGATACTTCTATCCACTGCTGATGAAAATAGTTGTTAATTAGTCAGGCCAAAAAAGAAGATGATATCTGATTTAGCAAAGAGATATTTTCTTCTCAAGAAAGAGGAAAAATATTTATTCTTCTTCAAAAGAAACTCCGGATTATAACCAGTAAAGGAGAAGCAAAGTTGGTTCCTGGAAGAAAGATGATATCTGTCCAAAACTGATCAAGGACTTCAAGGGGAACATTAGCTAACAAGCTCAGCTAGTACAGAGTCCTCACGTAGGAATGCAATTTGAAACAATAGGCAAGTGCAAGAAAAAAGGAGCTTCTGGCAGCATCTCAGAGAGAGCCTGCAACAAGTCAGCTGAATAAGGAAAAGAGACAGAGCCACCTTTCTAATTAAGTCTTACTATAAGTAGATCAAGGTAGGTTTTTCTTCTGTTTTTTATCCATGTAATTTTAAACATAAGTGACTGTTGTGTATTTTGAGTGGTGTAAAATGTAAAAAACTGGAGCAAGGAGTGATTTTGGGATAGGTGTATAATGGCAAAGCACTTTGCCACTAGGAATACTGCTGGTGATGCAAATCTATAAAGTTTGGTTCCAGTATTCCCCATCGAGTGTCCCAACTTCCCCTAATCTGACCTTTACAGTACTCAAAGTGTAGCAGACGAGCATCCATGGAAGCTGTCTAAGCTGGCTAAGCTGAATGGAGAGCTAGATGGTTGGAGAGGGAGAACTATTTTCCATTCCCTGGAATGGCTCAATAGATGTAGGAGGCAGCATACCTGAACCCCAGGGACAGCAATCTCTATACAGACATTCAAAAGCCAAGAAAAGGCACAAGCATGGCATACAATGATCCAAGCTGTTGCCTCTATTTCTAGCACAGTCTGAGCCCAGGCCAGGCCTCCAGATGATATTTGAGCACTGTCCCAGATTAGCCTGAGGCCAGAATAATGCCTGACATGTTTAGGGGTATCAGTGTAGCTGGATCCAGCAGGTCTAAGCTCCTACTGCATGTCAGATGGATGAGCCTTTCATTCTAGAGGTGAGCTGTTCTGTGGCTTCAAGAATTTAGAAACAACAATTTCTGAATAGAAAAAAATGAACCCTGTCCTACAATGCAAGACATATCAATAATTTTCTATTCTTCTTCCAGCTTTAACTATTGCATTCCTAAGAACACATTGACCACGTAAATCTAGCATATTTTAAAACTACTTACAGCATCGCAATTTTAACAAGCAGCTCAGACTCATTTTGGGGTTTCCCTCAGTAGGATTATAAAATTTTTTAAAATACTACTTAAGCTTAAATTGCTTTCATGAATCCCAGATTTGAATTATTATGGACAACTAGCAATCATTTGCCTATATTGTTTTCAAACTACAGTCCACATGGGACCCATTATCTCTGCACACTGGAAAAAGCAAAGCCTCCTTTGAACTTTCACAACATACAGTTTTCTTCAGATAAACCAGAACAGTTTGCCCTTTTTTGTGTACTTGTTTAAGTATGTTTTCTGTGATGTCACCATACGGTGCCAAATTGGTAGCAACAGGTGACCTGCTGAGCTAATATGGATTTGGATCAACACAATTGTTCTTTGGATCAAACAAAATTTCACAGTTGGGAGTAGTGCTCTCTGTTTAAGACAAATGTGGTATTTTGGGTTGATCACTGTAATTTAATTCTATGGGTAACAGAGGATGAGGTTATTATGGATTCTCACAGCTCTTTCGTAACCACTACAGCACTAATACTTCCCCCTTTTGTTGAAATAGTGTTTTACTGACTCCAAAGATAGGCTTATTTTAAATTTGCTGCTACTGGCAACAACCATATTTTGTATTTGATGCACATGGATGATGTTCACAATTGTTCCAAAGCAGTGGTACAGAAGCCTCTCTATCATTTGCTGTCAAAAAAAATCTATATTTACCACTTTTCTGTAACACTCTCATCATCGTGTGTCACCTTTAAGTAGTCAGAATGGGCATCAGCTGCGGCCCACAGAGAGTTAAGGTAAAATCGTGCTGAAGTTTCTAAAATTTTCAGGAATCTTCTTGCTCTCCCTGTTATAATATCACTTCCCTTTTTAAAAACTTTGATGTCAGCTCTTAGTTCAGCAGATAAGAACTGAACTGCAGATTTCTTCAAGAGATGTGAACATTTCTTTTGACTTTGTAAAGAAGAAGCTCTTTAGTTAGCTCTTTAGATTAGTTTAAAAAATGCTGGGCAAGTAGCAGAGGATCTTCAAGTACTGTCTCAAAAATCTATCAGGCACTTTCTTGTATGATTGAAATGGAACTTCCCCAGCTGCTCCTAATATTGCCTAAACCAAGGACAATGCTGAGGAGAAAACAGAGCTGAAAATGATAGGAAGCCAGGATGGAGGGACAACCAAAACAGAAGTGCCACTGCACCAGCTCATTTTTCATAAGGTATGAAAAAGATTGGCTTTACCAGGAGTTAGTAGTGGCTCTCATTTATATTCTTAATTTGTACATTGCAGTAATGTAGTGGGTTGATGCTGGCTGGGTGCCAGGCACACACCAAAACTTCTCTATCACTCTCTTTCACAGCTGGACAGGGGGGAGAAATATAATGAAGAGTTCATGAGTTCAGATAAGGATCAGGAGAGACCATTCACCAAATACCAACACTGGCAAAACAGACTAAAATTAGAGATACTAAATGAATTTATTACAAAGAAAATCAGAGCACAATAATGAGAAGTAAAAAAAAAAAACCTTCAAGACAACTTCCTGTCACCCCTCCCTCCTTCCCAGCTCTACCTCCTCCCCCAGCTGTGCAGGGAGACAGAGAATGGGTGATGGGTGCTATGGTTGGTTCATCACAGGTTGTTTCCCTCACTGTTCAGGGAGAGGAGTCCTTCCCCTGCTCCACTGTGGGGTCCCTCCCATAGGAGACAGCTCTCCATGAACCTTTCCAGTGTGAATCCATCTCATGAACCACAGTGCTCCCCAAACTGCTGCAGTGTGGGTCGCTCTTCCACAGACTGCAGTCCTTCAAGGACAGGCTGTTCCCATGGGTATTCCCTTCTCCACGAGCCTCCCATGGGGTCACAGCCCCCTCTCAGGCACCCACCTGCTCCAGTGTGGGGCTCCCCCATGGGCTGGGGGTGGTTCTCTGCATCCCCCATGGATCCACATGGGCTGGGGGTGGATCTGTGCATCCCCCATGGATCCCCGTGGGCTGGGGGTGGATCTCTGCATCCACTGTGGATCCCCATGGGCAGGGGGTGGATCTCTGCATCCCCATGGCTCTCCATGGGCTGCAGGGGCACAGCTGCCTCTCCCTGGTCTGCACCATGGGCTGCAGGGGAATCCCATCCCTTACACCTGGGGCACCTCTTGCCCCACCTTCTGCACTGACCTGGGGGTCTGCAGAATTACTCCTCCCACGTTTCCACTCCTCTCTTCCCTGGCCACAACTACAACTGTGCAATAACCTTTTTCCTTTCTTCTTAAATCTGTTATCACAGAGGTGTTACCACCATTTCCAACTGGCCCAGCCTTGACTGGTGGCAGGTCCATCTTTGGAACTGCCAGGGACTGGCTCTGCTGGACATGGAGGAAGCTTCCAGCAGCTTCTCAATAAAGCCACCCCTGTAGCCACCTGCTACCAAATTTGGCCATGCAGACTCAATACAAGTAGAGAAAGAGTTCTCAGGAGGAGCTCCAACAGCATGTGTGTATTGGGATGGTTCAGCATCTCCTGTCTGACAAGCAGAGATACCATTGCCAATGGAAAATAATCTGTGTACTGCTGACAAAGCATTAAGACTGGCATTGCCTTGTAGGACACTGCAAAAGCAATATTATGTGATTTAAAAGAATCTGAGTCAACCAAAACTTCACATGACACAGAAGCAGCTTTATAAGTACATCTTTAGGACAGAAGATTACAAAGTCCCATCTATGGTTTTATACTCAAGAGCTATCCAAGATCATAGGTTTATGAAACAGTAATGCTGGTGCCCACACTAGTTTAAGAAAAGGATTTTTTTCTGTCCCTGGCCTAATTCTTGCCTTTTTCATCAGAGTATTTCTTGGGTTTAGGCAGTTAAATTATTTAACTGGTTTGGCCCAATCTTAAAAGCAATAATGCATGTTAGGGATATTATGCTGCTATGGAGGAACAAATGCGATCAGACTGGCTGGGAGAAGACACGGGCAGAAGTTCTTAAGCTGACACTGCTGTCAAAGCTACCTTAATAGGAAAATACATCTGAATTTGGGAAATTAAGAAGATTCCACTTCAAATAAAGTCCCACGTTCTTGTTAACAAGCCTGAGGGCAAGACTTGTCAATGACTATTTCAGCTGTGGGGAACTCTTTAAAATGCCCTGACAGATAGTTAGACAGTGTGCTGTCTGTAAGTCACCTAGAAGCAAAACTGTAATCATCTAGTTTTAAATATAGTAACATTTGTATGCCCTTCCTTGTTCTTTTAAGGTTGGATAAGAGCGATTTCAGGAAACCCAGCAGAAAGACCTGAGTTTCCAGGACATGGTGATCCACAGAAGAGCAGAAATGTTTATTCATGTCCCCAGGATCCCATCATGGGCCAGCCTTCCCTCAAACTGTGCAGGTCCCTCTGCAAGTCTGCTCCTCCTGTGCAGATTCCTCAGATGGCACATGCCAGAAGAGGCTCCTTCACACTCATCAGGCTATGGGAAATGCCAAAACTGCCCTTAAAATCATAACAGATGGTTTCTGTGCAAGTAAAGACTACTCATATGAGAAATGTCATTGTACTGATCTGCATATCCTGTCCTGCTGCTCAAATGCATCTAATAAAGATTTCTCTCCTTACTCTCAGAAGGATGATGTGCCTCCTGTGTCTGTAGGGCATATATTTTTTAGTTGTATTCAATTCTAACGTTATTCTGTAGCAAAGTATAAATTAACATCAAATATTTAATAACGCAATCTTTTACAGCTGGCAAATTCAGCAATGAAAAGGATGGTAGAAAAACAGGGTTTGCAGACCAGCAATTTCTCTGCATAATTGATGTTTGTACGGTAATAAGCACATGGTGACTGGCTTATCTTCTGCTCAAGGCAATGATTTCTTCCAAAGATACTGGCACTTAATATAAGGGCACTCCATTCTCTTTGCTTTATTGAGACCTTCACTACAGTGTGAACCACGCCTCAAATGGCTTTTCCCCAGCCTTCTGAGGAATAAGATAAAGGAACAGAGAAGCTGTGACAGAGCTCCTGCTGAAAGCAGTGATGCTGCTGGCAAAGGAACTGGCTGTACTTAGTATTTACTGTAAGGAAGACTGGGCTGTGCCCAGGAAAAAAGAAAAGGAGCAATATGCAATGGAAAGAAAAAGTAAGGTTCTAGCATTCTTGTTTTCTAAATATTTGAAATGTAAGGAGTCACAAGACAAAGCAAAGGATTCAATCCAAGTAAAAAGACACAGAATTACCTTAGATGTTTTTGTCAGATGTGACTAGTGTCTGTGTTACCCTATAAATGCCCAAAGTATCAAGTATGCTTTTTTTCTTTACATACATCAGAATTCTGCTTTTTGCACCTTCTGCTCTGAGTGTTTACTCCATACCTACAACAATGTGACTATGGACACAAGGTGGCTTTCTGTCTCAGTCCTGGAGGGAGCTGGGTCAAGCCCTCACAACACATATGGGATCGCTTCTTTTGGAAATCTGGGAGTTCTGGGAGTTGCTTGGACTTACCCAGTGAAGGAGAGGCCTGAGTAAAATGATCTCTGCTGCTTGAAGGAATTGAAGACACTCATTTCAAAGTTGTTGCATTGCTACAAAGAGCAAAGAAGGGAGGCTGCATGAATAGGATGTATAAATACCAGACACCATAATGCAAACCCAGAGTAAATTTGGTGTCTGCAAAAAAATGATAGGGGACACGAGATGGATTTATATCTTAAATGGGATTTATCATGTTATTCTAAAAGCATACTAACTTGTCTGTCAGTCTTCCATATAAAACCTAGCTTGTGTGCTGTGAGCCCAGACTGTGAGCATGTGACAGCATTGTTCTGTATTCAACCCTTTTCATACTTGTTTGATTTTATTATTTTCTGTGATATTCCCTTCATTCAAGCTCAAGAATTCTAAACCTATCTAATCTTCTCTGACAGAGGAATGAGACACATCTGTCCTTCATGAACCTGTACTTCCATGAAGATTTTCTAATTCAAAAACTTTCTTCTAAAGAATGATGACAGATACATGCAATATTCAAGCAGTAGAAGGAGTTATGGATTTATACTTTGGCTGCTACTGTAATGATACTTTTTTGATTTATTCTCCAATCTGATTCTATAATTGCATTTTTTTTTGACTGACATTGAACAACAAGTTCATCCAAACAGTTTTCACAATACTGTCTGAAGTGACTTGCTGAATGATAATAATTTCCTTTGAGGTCTCTGCTGTGTGTTGGTATAGCAGAGATTATTTCTGCCATTGTCACTAATTTGTGTTCATCAGCACTGAACAGCACCAGATCTCAGCTCACCCTAGTAGCCTGTACTGAGAGAAGTTCCTGCAGCACTCTTTGGTAACTCCAGTTTACTATAGGAGTTCTCTAAGATCAGAAAACCTCCCTGCCCACTCCCTTTCCAGACCACTAATGAATGCTCACCAGCAAAGTCATCCTACCTCCATTGTAAAATATCTTATCTTTCCTATGTAGTCTTCTCTATTTTTACATCAATGGTAATCCACACGTGGAATTTTCTACTTATACTGTGGCAGCTTATTTTCTGTGCTTTGTTACAGACCTACTCAAACTCTTTTGGAAATGCCATGAGCAACGTATCAGTTGCAACAATTCACTGTTATCAATATGTTTAAACACATTGATTTTAAAGAGAATTACAGATGTGGGAGGCATGACTACTGCAAAAAAAAAATACTGTTTTTCCCCATTGCATCATTTAATCCTGTTCTTTATCTAGTTTGCATGAGTTTGCTCAATATAGTAGTTAAACTTGCTGTTGGTTCCTATATCTCACCACAGTTTGGGTGTCATGTTTGATAACTGGCATTTCTCAGGTACCTTGGATGACTTAAACTATTAGCAGATCATGGTTATTTGGCAGTTGCATATACAGTACCCCTCAGAATTCTTGGGCAAATATCTTTGGGTCTCATATATTAGTTCATATTATTTTCATAGGCCACTTATAGCTTGATTCTTTATGTAACAATATGAAAATTCTTAATGCTAGTTAGGAGTGTTATCTACTCTGAACAAAGAATAAACACAAGATTTTGTTTGATGGAGTTGTGGCTGCTGCTAAATCAGCACCACCATCAGAAATACTAAAAGACTATCAGGAAATCAGGTCGTATTTCATGGCAGTATAATAATGAGTGATAGAGGAGGGTACATGCCTTGAACACCAAAGGAGAGAAAATCCTGTGCTTTTCTAAAATACATAGCTACTCCCAGCTCTTAATGTTGTAAGAGATTAACTTCTGAGGAGTTATTTTTAGCATCTAATAAAATGGTGCTTAGATTAAAAAGCTTGATATCCTGCTTGGTTATCTAGTAATTAATCAAGTTTCACACATCTTCATCCCATTAGCCTTTCATATGACACATCTGCCAGACCCCTCAGGTTGTTCAAACCGACAGGGATTCTACCCCCTTAAAAATACCATGCAGACACACACTGGATTGCTATGGTTCTGA
Source organism: Toxostoma redivivum (assembly GCA_013397375.1). NCBI lineage: Eukaryota > Metazoa > Chordata > Aves > Passeriformes > Mimidae > Toxostoma > Toxostoma redivivum. Next base: position 214,754 of record VXBI01005464.1, read on the forward strand.
TGGTCTTCAGTATTTCAACTGAATTCAGCCTAGAGCTTTATCCAAATAACCATAAGTTGACATTGTCCTGCAGCTTTCCCTGAAAGATACATCTAAACAACCCTCCACATTTGGTTTTGCCTGAGCAGGAAATCCAGCAGAATCAAGGGAATATTAACACAAATAAAAGAAACAATGTTAAAGCTCAGTAGAGGACGTCTGTGTAAGAGGGGAATGGCTACAAATGCCTTAGTTTCTCCCGGGCCTTTACAAAAACATCCACTACATATTTGTGTCCTTAACTGATGCTGTCTTAATATAAAAAAGTTATCAATTTTTAAATGTTCAGTAAAACATCACTGAATATATACTATATCTAGTGATAGATAGTATGAATATATTTTTATATCATTGTGTATCATATTTCTGTGAAAGGCGGAAATGTTTACCTCTGAAAAACAAAAGACTTCAAATCTCATTTTTTCTTTCCCCCTCTACATCATGATAAAGGGGCAATTGGTATTTGTACACTAGAAATTAATTTTAAAATGAATCGTTTGATGAGAGCCTGTAAGAGTAAAACAAATGAATCTGAAAGAGCTGCAGATGTGGGGGCAGGTTATTAGACTGACTCGTAGAAGCAGTCTGCTCTGACGGCCATGTAATGTCCATGTAATGTGTTTCATTTTTCTCCACTCACATCTGTGACTCTTTCTTGGCTAAATGTTTTTGCTTAGTGTAAAATCTTTTTTACAAGTTCTCTGTGTCTTAAGTGAGAGGTTGTGGCACTTCCAAAAAGCCCTCAGTGTTGGCCAAACCCTGCACTGGGAAAGTTGAGTATGCTTGATATTTCAAGAATCATAAGACTAAGAAATACTGAAGAGTTTACCAGAAAGGGGATATTGGTCACACTCTTCTGGGAATCAACTAGGCTGTAGGGCAAATGTATGGAACTTCCATCAGGAATTTAAGTCTAGCAGTTGTATTTATTTTCCCTGTTATGTTCTGAATTGTTTCATATAATGCCTAGGAATTTTACTTGATTTATAGTAGAATGACATTATGCAAATAATTCAAATATTGCTGGTCTCCAGTGTCTCATTTGAAGACAAGTGTTGTTCCAGGAGCTGCTCTAGGTCTGCAACCTTGTTAGATGCAGGCCCACAGCCAGATTATATGACAGAATCATGAGATTCTGCAGCTAAAGAGGAGGAAAAGAAAAAAATCGCCTGTAAATTACCTTTCTCACCTCTCATTTCTTGTGAAATGGAAGCAGCAGTGGCTGTTGTTTCCATATCAGATGCTTCCAGCCAGGAGCAGGGGGCAGCTCTCAGCAGTATCACTGTTCAAGGTCACAGGAGGAACAGAGTCTGCATATAGATACTCCAGAGCTCAGTCTTCCTTCTGGCTACTGACTTAAAGCAGCCCTATTATGCTGGCACTGTGGTTTGTCAGAAGAGAAAGAAGAGTGAGGAGGCAGAAAGGTCTTTGCTCATCCTAGCAGAGCAAGAAAATGTGAGTTGCAGTGCAGGTTTTGATGGGTTACATGACTGCAAAGAAATAGATATGTAAATTATTCTGTCACCATGCAACAGTAAACAGAGTGATGTTGGGTTGCAAGTTCAGCATGTGTTGTCTAATGGGGACAACAGCCATGTACTCTCTACAAACCTTTTCTCTTTTTTATATACAAAGGAAAATAGCAGAGTTAAAGCATTTTAAATGTAAATTATAAAATAATCTATTTTAACTGTATTTTAAATATCTTTTCCCTTCATCTGTAAGGACAGAAAGCTGTTGAGTGATAATTTCTTGTAGGCCGAAATGATCTTTAGCCACTCAATGTCCAGGAAAAGTTTATTAAGTCTGGATGTACTGTGGAAATTGTTGCTATTTCAAAATCAGGTCTGCTTCCAATAGGATGAAACAAAAATACAAAAAATACAAAGAACAGCTCAGCAAAATCTGCATCTCTGCCATTGTCTGGTTTAGCTCATTGCTGCAGGAAAGTCTGGTCACAGAATCATCTTATCAGCAGCCTCAGAACCTGGCACATTACCTGACATGCCCAAGTCAGGCTAGCCCAGAGTTTTATTAGCATCTCTGATCATGCATAGCTCATGGCAATGTTGAAAATGTTGCAGCTTTGACTAGCTAAAAGATAGACAAGAAAAGAAGAAATCATATAGGAAAGCAGAAGGGAGAAAGTGGTAACATAAGTCCCAATCTCATACCCAGTACTTCACAAAGGCAAGGCAGGTGGTTATGGGCTCAAGTCATATTTCTCTGACTTGAGCTTGCCAAGGGGTGTCTTATTGGATAAAGTAATATAATGTCAGAGCTTTTGACTTTGTCCCAGGGTCATGAGGGTTGTGAGGATCTGTAACAGTGAAATTTGTCTTTTGAGATCAGGAGATATTCTTTAAATTTCCCTTTTCCGTTTCCCCTTTACCTTCATTCAGCTTTTCAGATGTTGCCAGATTTGCTGTACCAAACAGAGGATACAATTCACCAACCAGACTGCTCTTTCCAGACTTGACTACATGAGCTGTAAGGTTCTAACAGGTTGTGCAGAGCTCTTGTGCTCTGGAGATCCAACCAATATTACCCCATGCAATAAAACAGTAATTCAATAGAACAGTCAAATACAGAGTGCTGTGATGTCAGTTGAAGCAGATTTGTTAAGCTAATGCAAGAAACTACCCCTATTAACACCTTTTCATCTCATGCTGAGTGACCTAAATTAAAGGATTCAGAGATTTCTACTCATATCGTTAAAGTCCATCTGGCAACTGCTTCTGAGCACCAGTGAAAGTAAATCTCTCTTCAGACCTGGTTTAATCATAAAATATTAAAGGGTGTTCAAGATATAACCATCAGTGAAATAACTGTTTCTATCAGGATCTCAGACTGCCTTCCTGGGAGTCAGTCTTGGCTGCATACATGGGTGTGTTCTGCTGCCACAGGAGACTTCTGCTCACCTATCCCTAGACGTTACCTTAAGTCTTTTTTATTTCTGCAACCAAACACTAAGACCAAATGAAAAATTTGCCAAGTTTCATCCTTACATGGCACAAACACAGGAGCTAATCAAGAAGTTAATACTCTAGAGAGATGGAGAGTAACACCCACACAACCCTACAAGCTCTATGTGTTGAAACACGCACAACCCTAACTGTTAAGGTATCTCTTTTAGACAAGAGAGGAAAAAGATGACCAAGCTGAGCTGCTTCATATTATGTAACATATTAAAAACAGTCCATAAAAATCTGTCAGGATCTATAATTCAGAGTCCACCTTTCCACATCAGAACTAACAAATAACCGCCATTTGCATGCATGACATCATTTTAAAGAAGAGAGAAGGTGAAGAAGAAGAAGAAAAGAGTCTAATTTACTCTTGTCACCCCTTCTGTCAATAATGGGTTTTGTCAATGCTGTCGTTGAAGATGAACAAGGACTAAGATACAAGTTACTCTGGCTGGGTCCACAAGACTTTCTGTGCCTGGGGGAGGCCAGGGTAGGTAGGCTGGCTCTTGGGTGCTGAAAGGTGAAAGTGCTGCCAGAATGAATGCAGCCTCAGTCCCTGCTATATTTATGTCTATGCTGGGAGGGTGAATTCCCCTACTGCCTCAACTCTTACCTCTGCAAGCAGGTTTTAGCATGATAACCATGGAGTGGAGGAAGCAAAATGAAGACATGCACCCTTTTACTGTGTTGTATAAATGACCCTTCTCAGCTCTTACCTCAAGAACACATCTCTGTAAAATTGGCTGCTTTGCATTAATGCAGTCACTACCACGAAGCATTATCAAAGAAAGGAGCATGAACATATCACAGCATTTTTACTTCCAGCCAGTTGAAGTGAGTTAGTAAGGTCAACAGGAAGCAGCAAATGAGGTTTTAATGAGTGATACATCTCCTGCTTCTGAGAGGAACATTTTGCCTGAGAGAAGTAAAAACAACATTACCACAGAGGGAAGAAAACTACAGCTCTCAGCTCTCTTGATTAAAATCTTTGTTGTACAAGAAATGAGCAACAGCACTGGTATGCAGACAGTTTGGAAGTAGAAAAAAAATACAAAACTTATGCTCCAAACTCATCTAAAAAAACATGTAACATTCAGGGGGACAAACTGAAGTCAACCTGAGTCTAAGAGAGCTCAAATGATGCAAGACTTTGGAAAATAACCCTTGTCTCACTTGATTAGTTTGACAGTACAAAGTCTGAAATGAATTGCTTAGTTAAGAGAGGAAACAAAGACCTGAAAGAGGGGAACAGATTTAACGGAGAACTAAATCCATAAACTAGATTTGTGAAGGATTAATGTCTTTGTTTAACACAAAAAAAAAAATATCTGTAGAGTCAAATGTCAGATTAGAAAACAGGGTAGCTTAGAAAAGAGGGTGACATAAAATGGGGTGTTTCCTTGTTTCCTATCCCTAAGCTTAAAGAAAATAGTAAAAAGAAGATATTTTTGTATTTCACTTACAAAAAGTTAGGTTTTTCTAATTTATAAAAGAAATTCAGAAAGTCTTTGAAGCAAGAACAGAAACGAGTTTCAACAAAGTCAAGCACAACCAAAAGTGTCATGATAAATAAGGAACACTGCAGAATTAAGGAAGAAATGGCCTTAGCAAATGACAGCTGTTAGGCCTAAATGTCCCAGTTGGTCCATGTGCTGTGGGGATGTGGAGCTGGCAGCAACTTGAATGCTCCCCAACCCTTCCCTTGTTGGGAAGTTTTATGGTGCTTTTCTTCATCAACCAATGAAGAATGGATTAGCCAATGCTCTGCAGTTGCAGAGCCACTTGTGGAGTAAGACCTTGGTTTCCTAAATACCATATTTCCTCATCTTTAACAAGATATCATCAAAGGAAAATGTTTTAATTTGTTTCAGGCTGTTTCTAACTCCAATTTGTTTTCTTCAGAGAAAAAAAATAATGAAAGGAAAAAAAAGACAGACTAAGTCCCGCTTCTGTATAAAATTTAAATACTATAAATTGCATTTTCAAACAAAAAGCCAGTAGATAAAATTATAATCTGAGTACATATTGTTACATAATTTTTAATGCTTTTTTACTTATTACTCAATTTAGAACAAAAGAAGAATATATATATATCTAAAATACACTTAAGGACATCTCCATCAAATTATGACAGCCAGTATACTTCACATTGTATGTTTTAGTTCAAGTTCAAACTGAATTCCAGATTTGGATCCTTTCCTGAAGTTCAGTATGACAAAGCATTTCCCTAGCAGCATGGGGTATGCCTTCTAAGATCATCTGAACATATTAGGGCCTGCTATTTCAGTCTGGAGGCTCTGCTCTGCTCTCAGTTTGTCTGTAGTGTGTAGTACACACTCCAGTCTGAGGAGGACTGAAATGTTTTACTTTAATTTAAGATGATGAAGCTCATATAGAGTATCTGCGTGAAATTTAATTGCCTCTAAAATGCAGGTCAGTTTAGATGATCTAATGGTCCCTTCTGGCCTTAAACTGTACAATATCTGTCAAACAAACCACTAAAAGGTTGCTGTGTGTAATAATCACAAAGATAACTACAGCTTTTGTAAATGTCCTCTAATTTAAAGAGTACCCTTTATAATCTGTGAACAAGCTCTAACTAGCTATTTTAATGATGCTCCTAAATGTGGTAAGTGGTTTGTATAACATAGAATTTAACAGTTACTGGTATAGTGGGGATCAGATCTACATAACAAAACTCTCTTGTCCTCCAAAGCTGAGGCTGCACCTCTCAGAGCAGCATAATGTTTCCCAGTGCTTAAAAACTCAGACGCTCTCCCAGGTATTATCTGGGTGAGCAGAGCTGTCCCATGCCAAAATTGCACCAAGAACTGTATTAAGAAAACTGCCTGTAGGAGTGATTGCACATGCCTTTGTCCCTTGCTCTGTTTAGTTTTAAATACATATTTTTTTGAAACTTAGATATAATTTGCATTTATGTGCTGGTAGCTTGGCAGGTGCCTGGAGGAACAGGGAGGAAGAAGGAAGAATGGCTCAGAAACAAAGTATTACTCAGCCAACTCTAGGAAGCTGTTGAGACAATGGCATATCTGTTGGCTTCTGTATCACTAGTTAATATTTTTGTTCTTTTACAATCTTATATTCAAAATCAGGGAGCACAACTTCATTTAGAGGCAGTTTTGTTCTAGCCAGATATGGGTGACACCCAGCATTTCCCTGAGGACTCTGGCAAAGCCAAATCTACCCAGGTCTGCCAGCAGGGTAAGGTGAATACAGGAGTACGATGGACATAACTTTTAACTGTAGTATCTAACATCTGTTTCTACAGAATATTTGCTTCAGCTGGTAAATTAGCATATCTTAAGAAGTATTTTTGATCAGTGTGTGGCTTTGGTCATCAGGGAAGAAATGCAAATACCTGAACACAGCTAATCTACAAGTTCCCTTGCATGCTGAGGGGTGTGCAGCTGTGGATCAGGGCTTTTCTTTGATAAGCCAGGGCTTGCTTTGAGTAATGCTTGTAACTATTGTCTTGGAATGAGGTACTCTGCCTGGTTCAGTGTCTGCCTTCTCTGTGCCTTCAGTACCATAACACAGCTCATCCATTTGTGACACAGTTTGCTCAGGCAGAAATGTTTGGCTAATGAGATATTTTCCTCACTGAGGAAAGCAGATTAAGCAAGTAATAGACCCAGGAATTTTGGCTGTCAACTGCTGGCATTTTTAGATCATTAAAACAGTCCCTAATACCTACTGTCATGCAATTACCTGAATTTATTCCTAATGGCTTACTGGATCTATTTTTTTCTGTCCACAATATATCTGAAAAAACATCAAATATATAATAATTTAGGTTATAATTAGTTGCACTTAATTCTAACCATCAAAACTAAATATTCAATCCCTTTAAATTGTCTAAAAGTCTATGACCAGCCTAAATGGTAATTCTAGACCAGAGGTTTTCAAATAGCTAAAATCAGGTGACATGGATTATCTCCTCCCTCCCCTGGATTATCTATCTGAGTCATTTCCAGCCTTTGTAAAATGCCATATAGGACTATTTACATGTGATGGGTTGCCCTAAATCCCAAAGTAGTTCACCATCCTTATAAGGAGTATAGAATTGGAAAAGTGTTCAAGTGTAATTTTCACCTTCCAATGTTTTTTGGGGATTGCATCAGAAATTAAATTTAATTTCACTACACAAATGGTCTTTCTTTCTTATTTCAGAATAGCTGGTTTCTTTCATAACCACGGGACAAATATGACCAAAACCAGGTTTAGCAGGCATGCAACAGATGTTGCACACTGTTTTCTGTCTCACTGCCCAAGTGGAGGGACCCTTGTGGACAAACCTGTCTGCAAAGCTTATAGCCAGACCTTGGTTGGTGCCTTCCTGACAAAAGACTTGTGTGAAGGAAGCTGTGCCAGGTCTGCAGCATCAAGTGGACCCCTCCAAGGCCATGTGAAAAAAAATGTCTTGTGCACATCAAGCACACTGGACTGTAGATTCAACAGACATTTCTACATGCAAAGTCCTTTGGAATTGCTGTTTTCATTGCCCAGCTCCTCAGAACATGCCAGAAAGGTTGGCAATTTTTTGTGCCAGTTCATGGGTGCTGAGGCCAATATTGCAGTTGATCTAAATATGAAAATATATCACTTTCTTCATAATAGGTTTTCTCTCTACTATCAGCATAAGTATTTCTGGCCATTTCTTTGTTGTGCTCAAGTTATTTGTCTTCTTGTTCCAGAACCTTATAAAGGCTTGCAAATAGCCACAGGGCAAGTTCTATTACAAATTTTAATTCAAATATTTGTTTGTGTAGAAATCTGAGATACCAAATAATAGAAGCAAATAGTCATCTCATATATGAATATTCTGAAATATATTTTCAAAGTACCTTTTCTTGTATGCCTAGTGATAATATCACTGACTCATTAAATGGAGAAAATGCTCAATTCATATGCTCCTTAGTATTCTAAACAAGATTTACAACCTATTACCATTAGAAGGTATATTTTCAAATTATATCCCAAAAAAAGCATTTGTATTATTAATTTTCATGATTAATTATTTCCATGAAGAAAAGTCCTTGGAAAAGATAAACTCCTTGCCAATTGAAATGACTGTGCTGTAGTTGATTCACTAACTCTTTCCATAGATTAACTAAATTAATCATTCTCCCTATAGCAATACTTCATATTTATTTTATCAAAAACTTTAATCCAGTTTTCATTATATATAAACCTGTGGCTACTGTCCTGTGGGAAAATAAGCTATTCCTACCACTAGAGCTTCACATCTTTAAAAAGAATAAATTTGAGAAAGACTCCTGTTGGTTAATCTAACTACTGTATTTCAGTTTTAAACTTTTCTGTTAAAAGTCAGGGCTTAAACTAACTGAAATTAAAGGAAAATTTTAAACAGCCAAGAATATCCAGCTCTATGATGATTTTTAATATTTAAAAAACATATTAATTTCCGAGGAATTGAGAATTTATTGTTTTTCAAAGATGTGATGATAATATGGAGCTATGTAACACAAAAATAAACAACCTTTTTCTTCATTTTTAAAAATTTATCTTGTCATCTTAAGTGCTTTTTTTATGTTGGAAATGGTTTATTGTAACAATCCCTCAGACAAGAACATAAATTGGCAACTGTTGAATGTAAGTTAAACACATACTATGAAATTTGTATTCCTGCAATTGCTTGTGTCTATACACTTGGAGCAAATTTGTGATGCTCTATTAGTTCAGTGCTGGGAAGTCTGAAGTGGTTTTGAAATTTAATAAACATAGAAATAGGTTTTAAAGTCATGAGGAAAAAAGTTGCAAACATTTTCTCATAGCAAGATTGGAGCTTCTTTTAAATTCCTGATGTGATTTTACATTAGTGTCTCTTGAGAAAGCAACCTTTCAAAATCAGCCTTGAAAACATTGTTATGGTTGTCATATCCCAAGGCAAATAACAGGTTTGTTGGTTGTATCATCTTGGAGAGCAGGTTTTATTTGTTTGTTCAGCTGGAACTCCCAGTCCTTACATTATTTAGAGAATTCTTCCAAATGAAGAAAACTCCTATAATGATCTTATGTTTGCAAGGAAGTGGATAGACCATGAGCCAAGGCTTCCAAACAAGGTAGCAGTGAATTGACTGGCAAGGAGAGAAATAATGATAACATAAAAGTGAAGAAAATTACATTAACGTTCTTTTTTTCCTTTTTAATCTCTTGTAGGTGAAAGTATTGTAATTTTTATCAGCAGCAGGAAATCTCAAATTAGAAGTACATAAATATATATGTAAGCTATGGAAGATAAATACTACTTCTTTAAGAAATGCCTTAAATACTAAAGGGAGAAATAGATATTTTCTGGACAAGTAAATGGTTCATAAATACTTTATCATGCACTAAAGCCAAACAGTATAGGACAATAACATGGAAGGGTGTTTCTTAATTTTGTGTCAGAAGAGAACAAAATTCCTCCTGTAGGAAAAATATGGAATTCTCTTATCCCACTGGAGTACCCTAATTGCTTTCAGGAAGTGAGACATCAGAGATGTTCTGTCCCACAGCACTCTGTGTTTTATAACAACAATTTGGGAAACTCAGGTTTCTCACTCCCAGAGTCTCCATTTGTTCCAATACCTTCCCAGGACATGCAAGTTCTTTACAAACAAAAGTATTTCCCAAATGTTATATACCTGTATAAAAAACAAAACAAAAACAAACAAACAAAAATACTTCCTTAAAAGAAGAAAAACTCCAAAAATATATTAAAAAAAAAAGTGTATCTATCTCTACCTCACATCTCGAACAATGATCTTTTTTTGCTGGTGGGAAATGATGAGTAACATCAAAAAATATCAGAAATCTAAGTAAAGGCAATAAATTTACTCACCCTTGTCCATGGTCTGAAGGTTAAGATTTATCATCTGCTTACCCTCTGGTTCAGGGAAGCCAGTCACTTGCAAAACCTCAGATCATAAGATGAACTGAAATGATTTGTAGCTCCTACACAAGTGGTTGGTAGATTACAACAAACTTTTCTTCTACCATAAAGAAACTTCTCCTTGGACCTCAGCCACTGCCTTTGAGCAGTTACCTCATAAGCCATAAAATCTAACCAAGTGAAAAGGTGGCCACACATTTCAAACTAAGCATCTCATGTGAAAAATGGACCTCTGAGCAAGTAACTGATGGGTGATAATGGTGCTGTGACTCAACATTAACCATGCTGCAAAGATCTGTGTGAATTCTGCTCTCAAAGGGCAGAAACCTTGTTTTAGAAAATCAGATTTTCAGAGCAGGCAGACATAATATTTTAAGTCATGTCATCTGCTCTCTACTGACATTCCACTCAAACCAATACATGGCCTTTCACGTAAAGTCACCGTTCCATATGTATTTTAGATTTTAACAACTATGTGATTTGTTTTGACAAGATGACAGATGGCTTTGCCATTAGGTAAGGTAGGACCCTGACCTTCTCAAAAACACACAAAAACAAGCTCAGAAGAGAATACATTAACCAGTCTCTAACCCACAAGCAATTCAAATGTACTTACAGAATAATTCTTTGCTGAAACTTTCGGAAGAGCAGCTGCCCATAGGGCACCATATTTGTATGTTCAGAGAAAGATGCAATGATTTGGAGGAGAGACCATCAGAGCTCACTGGAGAGAAGGTAGCCCCTCAGATATCACAATTGTTGCTAACATTACTTATTGCAAAACATCCTATTGGAAGTATTTTCCTACTGTTGCAGGTAGTTCAATGGCTATTTTCAAGATAAGTATTATCTCAAGCTAGTATGTTACACTAAAGATTGCCGTGCAAGTCCCGGAGCCCACAGTAGGCCAGCAATTTTTCTGCTCTCTGCTGGGGCCTTTTTGTCTCTAACTTCATTCAAAGTAAAAACCATGGATATCATGATTTGGTTTCATAAGGGAATACTCTATGGAAAACATTGAAATTGTGGTTGAAAATTAAGAAAGAAGCAGCTTCCCACAGAACTTCCCAGAAATAAAGTGCAGGCAGTAAGAAGCAAAAAACTCCGCAGGTTCTTCCCCTAGAAGTTTGCAAGTAGAAAGGAGATCCCTAAGAAAATCTAAAAAAGGACAAGAGAAAGAGAAGCAGAAGAAAGAGGGACATTATAATAAAATCAAACATATGCTCAGCACAAGTGAAGTCTGCATAGTGATGTCTAGTCTGTGAAGATTTCTTCCCTTTCTTGCTAACTGGTGTTGTGAAGGACACATCAAAAATCAATGCTGACAGCTGCCTTGCACTAAAGGAGCTGAATACAATTCACCTGGCTTGATAAACTCGTCAGTGAGTTGCACCAAATTTCAACATTGCCTTTTTTGATTTGGCATTTATTATTACCATTAAATACCAGTTCAGCACTTCTACAGTCAGTGGCTTAGTCAGCCACCTGAACCTATTATTCCAACGATAAAGCATCTGCTAAGCACAGAAGGAAGGGCTTGCTTTTGTTCTATTCTAATTTCAAGCACACAACCAAAATCTTGATAACAAAACTCATTAGGAACCTACTTGACCATCATGGAAAATTTCCACCAAATTTTAATAAAAATATTTGTTGCAGTTGAGATTTTTATGTTTCATATTTTAAAGTGCAGAGTGATGGGTGTTTCTCTTTTCCTTTTAAAGGATGCATTCCAATTTATTACCATGAAACAGAGGTGGTTGAATATATTTGAGCAATTTTAGAAGCACAGTACAACTTTTTGTTGCTAAAATTTTGTTGCTAAAAGTGTTCTGATAAACATCAAGAAATGTGGGTGGTGATGTTAGGAAGAAAACAGTAAGGTTCAAATAGCACAAATCTTGAATATGGGGTTTATAAAAATATATATTTCATTTGAGTGAGTGTGAATTAGACTTCCAAATAATAGCATTCTCTAAGGCAATTGCATTACTACAATGTACTTTGCAATTTCAAAAATAACAGGCAATGATCACTCAGAAGGCAATTATTTTATTGAGATAAATATTAACAGAGAAAGTAAAAAAGTGAAAGACTCACTTTCATATCAAATGTTTCAAGATCACTTTCAACCATCTTAACTTTCTACTTTTAGCAAAAATTTCACATTTAAGGCCTGCTAGGGGAGAATAATACTACCTGAAAGGAGAGTGTAGTGAGAAAGGAGTCGGTCCCAGGTAACAAGAAACAGGACAAGATGAAACGTCATCAAGTTGCACCAGGGGAGGATTGCATTGGATATTAGGAAAACTTTTTTCATTAAAAATGTCATCAAGCACTGGAACAGGGTGCCCAGGGAAGTGGTGGAGTCACTGCCCTTGGAGGTATTTAAAAGACATATAGATGTGGCACTTAGGAACATGGTTTTGTGGTGGACTTGGCAGTTCTGGGTTGAGGGTTGGACTTGATCTTAGAAGTGTTTTCCAACCTAAGTATTTCCATGATTCATGGTATAAAGTATGTACAGGACTGCAGAGCTCCCTGTGTTGTGCTATCAGTCTTGCAAACAATGCTCACATTCAGAAAATTCTCAAATATTTGAAAATTTTCCTGAGCAAATTAAAACTGACAAATGTGCTTCCATCTCCTAAGTGCAGAAATGCAATGTATTTCTTGGAACCTCTCATCCTCATTCTCTATAGCATCCTAAATATTCACATGCACATTTCAAAGCAATATGAACATTTAACAAAATGACTGGTTTTAAAAAAAAAAAGCTGAGCAGTAGGTTTTGTTCCAGTCCCCTCTATATAACCATGATACTTAAACATTTTAAATAATTTCTGTGCTTCTGAAGATGAAGTTCAGAGATTACAGGATAATGAAGTCTGACCTTCTGTATCTCAAAAGGCATTACATTTCACCCAGATACCTGCAAAACAAATACAAGAACATTTAGCCACTTAAACTCTATACTCTGATTTCTCTGAACCTTTGCAGACACACAGATATCCAAATAACTCAGCAGTTCTCTTTTGGGGAGTTTGCTGTCACTGTCAGACCTTGTCACAGCTGCTCTTTATTTCTAATTCACTTCTGTCTGACTGATGCTTCCAAACCCTGGTTACCATGTGCCTTTCACCAGCCAGCTAAAGTGACCACTAACATTCAGCTGCTCTCCCTCAGTCATATTGCTGAGTATGAGAAAAAAATCTTCTTCAAGGTGTGAATTGCAGTTGTGGCTCTTCTCCGGAATGTATCCAGACTTACATTCCTAATATCCTCAATACATCTGAACCAGTGCCCTCATCTACCCACAAAAAAATCCCAACAGCTTGCTGTGAAACTAAAAATATCTCCTAAAGAGTTTATTTTGCTCTTTTGATCATTAAGAGAAACCTGAGTCATTTGAGGAGATGTCTAATGTCAAAAACAAAAGTCTCTGAAACATTCCCTGCCTCTGTTAATATGTGTAGAGAAGCCCCTGACTTCTGCATGTTAAAGAGCAGTGGAATTGTGTTGGGTTCAGATACTTTATTATCCCATTGATTATCCCATTGCTTCATTTTGTATCGTGATCATTTTAAATTGAAGTAAAGTTTCCAATAAAATATGTTGGCATAGATTTTCCCATGCCACTTGTTTTCCTGTGAAATTCTAGAAATTTTAGGTTTGCTTATTTCACTTTTAGGTTGCTCCAGAAATACTGTATTGCAGATAGTTTTATCTGGCAATAATTGAAGGATGATTACATATTTGTACTGGAAAGCCAACAAATATATTGCATGGCAATGCAGTTACAAATATTTTCAGTCAGAAAACCAAACTTTGAAATATACTTTCCATGACAATATTAAGTGGAGCAACTTAAGTTTTAGAGCATTTGTATCAGGCTATTTTGCAAACAATACAAGGCAACTCTACTTTGACAATCTCTTGAGTCCATGTTAGTTCTGTTTTGCACTGTAAAAGGAGTGTAATGTAATTTTTTTAAAATTAAAATATAGCCTTGACAGCACAGTTTTGCTTGAGGATGTGAATTTGACAGCAAATCCCCTGGCTGTGAGAAGCTTTACTTGTAGTAAGTCACCTCCTGACAACCCCTAAATCACAGGTTGAAATTAATATGAATAAATTATATTGAATGCCTCTGTCCTAAAGTTGGGTGCATTTTGCCTTTTATTCCTTCAGTATCCCTTCCTTCTTTTGGTTCCTTTCTCTTCTGTCATCTTCCACTTTTCTTAAGTCTTTTGCTTTGTTTATTTGCAGAAAAACCTGCAGTTCTTAGAACGGAGAGGTAGGGGGATTTTTTTCCTTTTTATCATTTAAATACTCTTTTGTTTCCAAAAAGATTTAAGACATGACTAAGAACTTTGACTAATTAGGTTCTAACTTATTTTAATTCATCTCTGGTCATGCCCATCTGTTTTTTCTCCCTCCTTTTTAATCACACTCTTTTTAAAGCTTCTGTCACAATCATGCTACCTATTCCTTTTCCTGAATAAGTCTTTACTTTTATTATTACTAGCTATCTCTTCTTTTCTACTGTGTGTTTTAACTTACTCTCCCTTTTCAGGCTTTTTTTTCCCCTTCAGATGTTGTGTTCTCTGCCTCAGCTGTACTGGCAAGATGTCAGTCGTGGCCTTGAGGGTTTGGCTCTGAAATCCTCTGGGGTGGGATTCTTCCTGGGTGAAAGATGGGTTAGGAAGTCTCAAAACCCTGCTCACTTGAACCCACTGAGAAGAATCAGTGAGAATGATGAAGTCACTGTCAAGGGATTCTCACTTGGGCATTGGGAAACTAAAAAGTACATATCACCCCAGTGTCTCCTTCCTTCTCAACACCCCCTCTGGTCTCCAAAACTGCTAGCCAATTTTCTATAGTGCAGGCAGAGAACTATTTACTGCTCCATATCCTAACTCCTGAAAAATACTGCAGTTCTTGAAGAATTACTCAATCTTAGCATATTAGCAAATTTAGCATTTTGAACGTGTATCAAAAATTTCATGTCGATGGTTCTGTTGTATTTTCTCACCCTTAGCTTTTAGTTAAGAGAGAGCAGTAGCCTAATTCAGCTGACTGGTAGGCTGAACCAGCAGGAAAGATTGCAATTGCAAGATTGTTTCTCAGTATTCTTAAGCTCACAAGTCAAGGTTTTAAGCACTTCTGTTTAGGATTTTTTCAGATATGGCAATTCTGCTTCATTTAAATGAATTAACAGTTAAAAAATGATTGTCATTTTTAAGCATGCTAATACAACACCATTTAGCTGAGAAGTATCTCTTTATTCAGAAGAGATTCCAACATTAATCTAAAGCAACAGAAATTAAATTATTGAAACAGAATTCTTATTGAAATTATTTGGAATAAAAAACTAGATTATTTTCACAAGAGTGTTCAGACTTTATTTTTATTGTTGTTTGTGGCAGGAAAATTTTTAAATCTCAAAAATGTCTACAGTGGCAGATGCAACCTTGCTCTTTTGATGACTTTTTTATACATGGTACTTCAGTGCAAATTTTGTTATTGTAACTATACAGCTGCATTTGTATCCATTTGATTCCACACCATAACAATACTTACTAATTTGCTTTCCATGCTTGTCATCCTTATAATCATTTACCTTACCTTTATCCTGGTTTATTGCACAAAAGTAATTTAATACCTCAATAATGGAATAAATTATACACTGCAACTCCAGTTTTAAATGCCTATTTCATTAACACTTTATAATTTTATTTTCTGCATAAGATCTTTCATATAACTTCCTGTGCCTCCAATAAATCATTTTACAATTTTATTCAGTATTTGACAATTATATTAAATTTATTCCATGGCTCATATGTGGAATCATATTAAATATACCTCAGAGAGGTGTTTCAGATTTCATTTACTGAACTATTAAAAGCCCACAGATGAACATATATGAAAAATTTACCTTCTGAAATAGATTTATTAATATTTTGTGTCCGTAACTATAACAATCTGGCACAAATTGAAAAGGGCATGGATGAATAAGTCGCATTAGCATTCCTATCCCTCATACACAACTTTTACTACTAACTACTTAAAAAAGGAAAGAGTTCTCACAATGACAGAATACCTCATTTATTTAATCACATACTGTTTTTCAAGATTTTTCTAATTGCATTCATATTTTGCATGGAGATTATTGGTATGTTTCCTTTTCCTTTTTTTTTTTCCCCTTAGGAAACAGCCAAAATCCTGAATCTGTTCAGACCCCTGCCTGAAAAGTTTAACCTTTCCTTCCTGAGCTGTGCTGTTTACCTGCCTTGGGTTTGCTGTCTCCAGGGGTAATAATGCACTGAAGGCCAGAAACATGCATGGGCACCCACAAATGATGTAGGCATCTGAACTCCAGCACAACCACCCATGGAAATTCTGGAGACTGTACTCACAACAGCTGGACACTGTGGCTGGGCTGAGGTGGTGCAGCTGCCTGGGAAATGTCCCATCAGCACAGCTGGGATCACTGCCTCATCCGTGGAGCAAGAGGGACTATGGCTTGTGCAGATGAGTAAGACTGCTCAGATGGAAGCATGCAGGCTTGGGGTCAGACACCCTCCCAAAAACCTGTTTCTGCTCCCAATGGGTTCTAGCCCTCCTCTAGTTGTTCCCTGGCCTCCCTCTCACAAATCCTAGTAATCTTGCCTATGGCCAGGCTTCAGAAGAAATAGAGTCTCTTAATCCTGGAAGGTGCTTCCTAGCAGAGGGTGGTGTGGAAGCAGTGACCTTTCAAGATGTTCAGCTGGAGGAAGGTCTGTTTCTGGAGACACTGTGTCACCAAATCCTCTTATCTCTTCCAACAGAGCTCGGTTTTCTACCCCAGCTTGGCACCTCTTCATAGATACTAACATGTCTCCCTAGGATCTGGACAAACCTACAGGACAGAGAGAAGCAATCACACGATCACAGAACCATAGAATGGTTTGTGTTGAAAAGGGCCTTTAAAGATCCTCTAGTCTAACTCCCCTGCCATGGCAGGGAACCTTCCACTAAACGAAGCTGCTCAGAGCCCCACTCAACCTGGCATTGAACACTTCCAGGGATGGAACATTCACCAGTTCTTTGGGCATCCTGTTACAGTGTCTGACCATCTTCATTGTAAAACAAAATTCTTCCTTATATCCAATTAAACTCCTTGAGTTTAAAACTGTTGTCCCTTGTTCTATCACTGAAGGATTCGGTAAAAAGTCTGTCTTTCTTATAAACACCTTTCTGTAGTGAAAGGCCACAAGTGATTTTAAATGCTTCTGAGATTACCAAAACAGGAAAAAGTTGCTCTCACATATTTCGGCACCAAGACAAGATCTATCTGCCCAATGTAGATTTTTTTCCACACAGACATCTCCATATAGACATTGCTATCCATTCATAGCCAATGAAGAAAAATTGGACGTTCTAAAAAACACAGCATGACCAAAACACAGAATCATCAAAGCCAGATGATACATTCAAGATCATCTAGTCCAACCATGGACCTGGCACCACTGTAATCAACTCTCAACCATATCCCCAAGTGCCACATCCAGACAGCTCTTGAACACCTCCAGAGACAGGAATCAACCACTTCCCTGGGTAATTTATTCCAATGCCTAACCACTCTTTCATTGAATAAAAATTTCTAACCTCTGATCTGAGCCTCCCCTGGCACAACTTAAGCCAATTTCCTCTTGTCCTTTAAACTTGAGACGTGGCACAAGAAACTGATCCTCACCTCACCACACCCTCTTTTGGGTAGTTGTAAAGAGCAACAAGAGTTGCCCTGAGCCTCCTTTTCTTCAGGCTAAACACCCCCAGCTCCCTCAGCTGCTTCTCACACAACTTGTGCTCCAGACCCTTCACCAGCTCCATTGCCCCTCTCTGGACTCACTCCAGCTCCTCAGTGTCTTTCCTGAATTGAGGGCCCCAGCACTGGACACAGCACTCAAGCTGTGGCCTCACCAATGCTGAGTACAGGGGAACAATCACTGCCCTGTTCCTGCTGGCCACACTGTTGCTTTGGTCAGGAAGTCTTTGGCTTTCTGGCCAGCTGGGCACATGCTGTACTGAAGTCTAAATAGACAACATCCACGGACTTTCCCTCATCTACTAACAGTTGACTTCACAGGGTAAAATATTTTACTAACATGCCCTTTGTACTTTTCTTCCCAACACTGTTAAACTTTAGTAGCTTCAAGTGCATGTACATACTCTGTCCTAGAAATTGATCAAACATGTTACAGGAGAATGTATTACTAAGAGAAAATTCAGTTTTACAGTATGAAATTCCAAGTAAGAATTGGCATCTATTAATCTAACTCACAGTCTAAAGTAAACTAATCAATTTTTCATATACATCAGAGGAAACATGGAATGAACTGAAAGTGACTCACTGAAATAGAGGTATTCACTTCTTTGAAAAGACAGTAAGATGAACTTCTGGACAAATGTACAGAGAGTTGAAAGAAAGGACACAGGCGATGTTCTGGGCATAAAGATATGATTGTCTAAATGGCATTTTTCCATTGCAAAGTTTCTACTGTTCTTGAAAAAATATAATACTTTATTCTCAAAAGACATATGAAAGTTGGAAGGAAATAAGAGCTGAGAAATAGCTACTGCTCTGTGTTTGAAGGGTATTTTAGCTCATCAAATGTAACCTTTGAGAGAAAGGTAAAGACACCTTTTATGCTTATTAAGGAAAAAGCTTACATGACATTTCCCAAATCTCCTACTTATCCAACTGTCCAGTCAGCTGCAGAAGCAAGTGCCCAAGACAGCAGAGAGCCAGGATGGCTGCTGTGTCTTGTCTCCCAGAATGTCACATTTTCAACTTTCATCACAGCTGTTTCTTTTTCCTATTTTTTTATGTCCATTTGACAGAGCTGGAAGAGATTAATTTTCTATCAGATCTGAAAAAAAAAGACCATATCTACATATTTTTTGTGTGTTTCATCATAGATTTAAAGGCATGGTGAATAGATTAATAGGTGGAAGAAAATATGTCCTTTCCTAAAAAATGAAAAGTTTCAAGGACTGAGCTATCAAGGTGCTTCAGGGAAAAGTATGGAGAAGAAAGAGGGGGCTGCTCTGGGTTTCTCTCCCCTCTGTGTAGACCTGTTTGTCACCCTTTAGGCCACTGAAGTGAAGCACATCTTTTCTTAAGCCATGTAAAGAAAGTCTGTGGTTGAAGTTCCTGAAATGAGGGTTTGTCATCACAGTTCCTGTGCCTCTGTCCCTATTTTCAAATGGATGTTGAGTGTCATTTTTGATCACAAGACCACACAGAGAACAAGAGCTTCTGTAGTTCTGGGGAAACAATATTTTATGGGTGCATTCATATGGAAATAAATGATAATTTAAAAAATACTATTGTCTAAACCAGTAAATTCCACAACATGCACAATCCAGAATTAGAAATTATGGTTCTTTGCAGGCTTTTATCTTGTAACCATTATTTCTCATTTCTTACTTAACAAACTGGACTTGACATTCTTCCTCTAACTATTTATATTCCCAACTACCTTGTACCCTTATATTTGTTTCAAAAATAACTACTGAGGGTTTTTTTTACCTGGTTTTCCTCCTCTAATCACTTTTCCTCACAAAAACTTTATCCCATTGCCTGTTTTCTCTAATTTAAATGTGCCTATTCATTTGAGACTGCTATCTCTAGAGCAATACGACAGTGTTTGCACACTATTAGTGGCCACATTTTTGGTTTCCTTTCCCATCTTATAAATACAGTCCTGATTTTTGTCACTTCTGCTCCTTCAAATGTAAAAATTATCAGCTTATCTGCCAATGCTGATGGCAGCAGCTGAATGCCAGCAATTCTGAGTACAGCTATGAATATATATTGCTGCTGTCCTTTACTAGTGAAAGCAGGAGCACTTGGCTCTGTGAGTGAATATTTCCCAAATAGTGCTGTATTCTGTATACCCAGTAATACTATATTATTTGCATACCATTTTTGTCATTAGAATGAAAACATGGCACTTTCTTATAGCTCTGCAATGAACCATTTGTATACTACTAGAAATTATTATCTTGTGGTACAAAAAATATTTCATTATAGAGAAACTGATGATTTATTAAATGGGAGGTACTCCACCTGAAAAGCAGGTGTTAGTACAGATTCCTCAACTTCCCTGGAATATTGTTTCATATACACTTGAAAAGACCAACAGTACTAATAGGAAATAGAAGCAGAGATATGAAGCAGAGAAGAAAGGTGACTTATCTATATCTACACGTACCCATAAGTATTAAGTACTAATTTACATTTAATACATATTCCATATTCTGACAAAGTGAGATAGCTTGGCTTAGAAACTCATCTTTTCAATACAATTTATGCTGTAAATAAAAGAAGCCAAAAAATTTATGTATCACATAAAATAGTCAACAACACTGGCTCATTTACACCAGCAAAAAATTTGTCCTTCATCATTCAGGTACACCATTTCCAAGTATACCGTTTCTTTTCCTGTTTTTTCCAGATATCTCTCAGGATATTTGCTTCTGACCTTTAGGTAACTGATGAAAATTTAAAAAGCCATATGGGTTTTGAGCCATTCCCATGGCATTTATTCAGGGAAGAATCACTCCCGATGTTCAGCATCTCTGTATTTCAGACTGCCAGCACTTCAGCTATCATCATTGCTCCAGCTCACTGCTCAGACAAACGGAGTGGGATGAGATCTGGGCCATCCACTGCTCTTGACTGGTTAAGTTTATGAATTCTCGTGATCATAGGCTTTAAATTTTTTCAGCAATGTCCTCAATCTCCCAGTATCTGTTCTTTAACTTCAGGCTTGCTGATCTGCCTCAGTGACAAATGTCTCCATTAGAACAGATTCATTTTATTTTCTCAGTCTCACTCCACATGTTTAAAAAGGTCTTAAAGATTTAGGAACTAATAGAGCTAGGCAAATACAGCAAGAAATGCCAGTGAATTATTGGTTCAATATTTTCTAATGAATTCTCTTAATATGTGTCCAGCAATAGTCCAATGTGTAGGTTTCACAAGTTGGTAGAGCTAAAGAATCAGCAATTTTTAAATAAGTATTGGAGTCTAACATCAAGACTCACTTTCCATAAAATACTTACACCAGAAATCAGATTTTAAGAGCTCTGAGAATTTAATAGGGAATTGGAGCACTCCTGTTAGTGTGAATAAGCTAAGGAAGCATTGCAGCTGTATTTTATTAAGATGGAAGTCACCACTCTTGAGATAAGAATAATTGCTTAAAATTTAATAACACATGCTGAGCTAATGGCCAGTTTTGGCCTTACAAATGCTAGTCTCACTCTGTTGCCTGTGGCAGAGTTTATTTCTTTTCCTGCCAGCCCCCAGGAGCAGCAGGCTCAGACAGATCAGAAGATGCAGTGCTGACTGCTCCCATACCTTCTGCATGCCTGGCAATGGCCAGCTTGGTGGTACTCCACTTCTTCAAACTTCCTGCAAAAGATTCCTTGTGGGCTGACTGGGGGTAATGGAACCGTGGGACTTGTAGAAATTAATGGTAATGGTGAATGTGTTCCTCCTGCACCCTTCAGAGATGGCAGGAGCATGCTGGCTATGCAAGGCAGCTGGCCACACAAACTTCTTTCTCATTTCCATTTCTGCGCAAGCCACTTCAAGCAGTGAAGTGCTAAAGATTGCCCTTTTTATTTTTAATAGCAAACATTCAACTAGTTTTAAAATCTGCAGCCACACAAAAGCCATGTGGCAGCTTGAAAAGTCAATCAGTTTACTGCAAGAAAGATTTATCTATTGCCAAATCAGAAGGAGCTGTGCCCCAGTAAGCCCTGCAGTCACCTGATCTGCAAGGACATGTTGTTTAACGATTTCGTAATTAGTTCATTATCTGTGAATGGGCTATGGGCTATTTTCCAATTAATCTACTCATTTTATTCGGAGACTAAATACTAACAATAATAGATCAAAAGAAAATTTATTCTTCTTTCTTCAAGTACTTCTGTATTGTACTGGTAATTTTCTCTGCTCTAGAGTGATTTATTTCTTTCCTCTTTCTTCACTTTTGGCCTGCCCCGAAATATTAGTTTGGTTAGGGTGTCTGAGGATTCAAGTTCCCCCATTGGAAGTGCAATACTGAAAGGGGTTTTCTTCTTCAAACCAGAAGCATTCTCTGAGTCTAAAGATAGATTAAAGGAAATTTGAAGAGTTGAGGAGGATGGGGAGAAGCTCAAATTCTAAAAGCAGTGAAATAAAGTACCTCTTTATTGGCAACCTTGATCAATATTAGAAGGGAAGAGAAATCAGCATTCATTGCTTTTGCCAACAGTTTTTCCAGGAGTAGACCAGTATCTCTTTTCTTCTTGACAAGGTAGTGTATCAGATGTAAATTCAAATCTCAAGAAAATATTCACTTTAGCCATCAAAGCCTGTCACTGTCCAAATGAAATATAAGCAACAGAATAACTAATTTCCAGTTAAATAATAAAAAAGAAGTCTAGGGAATTAAATTACATCTTCTTAAAAAAATTAACAAATTTAAACAGGAAGAATTCTGCCCTAATGCCCATGCTAATGCCCAGCATATAAGTGTCACCATAATTTATTCTACTTATGACTAGATATCCAGTGTTTCATCATGTTTTAAACACATTTCCTTTAGTCAGTCTCAATCACTAAAGGAATAAGTCACAGCGCTTTGACATAAATACTTTCCTGGGGCTGCACCTTTAAAAAACAGTTCTTGAATTATTCTGACACTAAGCCGTGACAAACAAAGAAAGTGAAATAAATGATAGTGGAATACGATTTTTATCTAGTTTAGAATATTTCTTCAGAACACTTATTATTGTTTCATTTTTTTTGCCCCCTTAACTGTTAGTTGGGGAATGTACCATGTGCTAGAAACACAGGGGGTTTTTAAGCTACTCTTACACAGCATGGGGAAATTATTTTCATACTGAAAACTGGATATTCAGACTTTGGATGATTTCACTATATCTGGGTGAAAAGCTGAAACATTAAAATATACTATTAAATATAACACCTTGCAGCTGCTGTGTGTTGTCTAAATGGAGTTTTTCCTTCAACCTTTCTCCTTATCCATTCGTATAGGCAAAGAGCATTTATTCAGGAAGATCTGTGGAGGGATGTAAGACCACAGGCATTCATGTGAGCATGAATATTTGCTGATTATGACCACTTGTCATTTATTACTCATTTCAGCTAGATGCACAAAATAAGAGCTGAGTTTCACATGGTTCCCTGTGTAAGTGCCAATATCTGAGATGTCAATGTTTAGGACCAGATCTGCACAGAGACACTGCTAATTCTGTCCATTCCCAGAGATGCCATCAATGGGTTGATTTCTCAGTTTATCAGCAGAGCTCCCATATATATAAAAAGTATTCACATTAAACCACATTTGATTTTTTCTAAAAATAAGCAACTTTTTGTTTGCTTGATTTGACAAACAGAATGGGATTCAGCTGAGAGTAAGATATCTAAATTTATTCATCTATATACAGAGATTCAGATGTGACCATGTGAGATGCTACTAAAATTTGTGGACACAAGCTATCGACCAGATATTGAAACTGCAAAGTTTTATTTAGCTGACTAGCTGCTACAGTAAGATTCAGTAGCCTAAATAGAGGTGTCTAGTGTAATTTTATATGCTGTGAATTATCTTTCATGTCTTTAGTTACTTACACAAAAGACTGGAGGTCTGCTGTGCCTGCCCTATCTGCCTGTCCTGGGCAGATCTCCTGGGCATCACAAGCACCACAGAAAGCCTGTGCTCAGGAAACTGAGTTCCATCCCAAGCAGCTGCTCCTGGGATGAGGTGAACTGCTCCACAGGCAGGAATGACTGCATCGACTGTCACAGGAGCCTAAACTCCTGCCTGATGCCTACTTGGAGAAACTGTAGTTCGGATATCTTGGTTTTGAACTGAATCCCTACCACAAGCTTCCCTTTCTTCTGATACACGACATGTAATTCCAAGAAAGTCTAGGAAAATACTAGGCTGTATCCCCAGCAATGCCAAAAGAAGAAAAGGCTATATTTTCTATGTTGTTTTTTGACTTACAGCATTACAGATTTGTTTGCTGCTGCTGCTTTTGAGGATTGGACTGCATATTTCCCATTTGCAGATGTGATGTATAGGGAGTACCCTCCCTCTTTTCAACCAGCAATTCCAATAATTGTAAATCAAGCCTGGAAATCCATCATCATCTAGGGTGCTTCCAAAACAGTAGACAAGAATGTCATTTTTATGTGCTTTTATACTGCTTGTCAATCTGTACTTAGTTTATGCTCAGAAGAGCAACTTTAATAAGAAACACTTCAGCTAAGGTTTCCCAAGATGAAGCATCCAGGAGTTTTAAGATATTCATGCCCTACAGCCCATGCCTACCTGGTGCTATGTGCCATTGCTCTTTTGCAGGACCAGAATAGCTGTTTGTGTGGCTTGTTACTCAGGAAATTACCCAGCTCAAAAATAAGCCAGAAATTAAAGAAAGTAATGTCATTAAAGGAAAGAGGTTCTTTCAAATCAAAATCAATAGATTGTTTGCAGTGTAGCCACAGGAAGCAGAGTTGGAAAGTGAGTACATAGGGATGAGGGCAGGGAGAAGGTCTGGGAGAGGGATGAGAAATGGAAGAATAGGGCAAAAATATTTCAAAAGAGTTTTTCAACACATTGCTTTGCCATGAGAAACAGCAGTCTGAAATAACCTCATTTCTAAATAAGCTGTAGCCTGGTGGTTGGTATGTGCACCTGTCAGCTAAGACACACTCATTGAACTCCACTCTGCAATTTCCATCAGTGAAGGTTCTGCCCTCTCAGATAAACCCTTTAATGGAGTGAAATTAGATAGGGAACCTACTGCATTTATAGAGATTTCTGTCTCTCAGACATCTCAAGGATTGCTGGACTTACTGAGCTCTCCACTAAGGAAGTAAATAGCCTTCCTTCTCTGCAGGAGATAAAAAGCCAAAACTTGCACAACTTGGGTACACAGACTGGTTTTAAAATCCTGGGGGAAGGTTGGTCTGGGCAAGCCCATGGCTTCTGCCAGCCCAGCCACATGCCTTGCCAGAGGTTGAGTCAGCCCTGGTACACATGTGGTGGTGTGAGGTGGTGGAGGGGCACCCTGCCCTACAAAAAGTCTCTCCTGTGTCTGGCCCTGCACCCAGGCTGCATCACTGCTCTCTGCATGCACAGAGACAACTGCTGGGGCCAGAGTGACAGACACCTAACTACCTGGATATGCAGTCAAATCCTGCTTTCTCAATCTGGAGAATACCTCCAGGTAGTCTTAAAAGAATGAAAAACATATGTATACCTAGCTTTTGGGTTTGCTTGGTCTTGGTGTGACCTAGGGGGTCACTGCTGGGTGATGTGGCCACACCTGAAGCTGTAGTTCTTTGTTTACATATGTTCTCTTCTGCTAAGTTGATGCTGTTACCTGAGATAAATTTGACAATTCCAGAAGAAAAGCAGATTTGCCTCTAAAATCATCATGTGTTCCTAATTTCCTTGTCAATTAGAGAACAGCTCCCAGGCTCAAATGGGAACAATAGTCTCCCTCTGAGGTGATATCTTTATGACATGCTACACTGTTCAGCTGCTTGCTTTGCTGTCGTGGTGTGCATTTTTTTTTGCCATGAGCTGGAAGCCTTAATTACAATCTTGTGTCTTCCATTGTTTGAGACAAATGACTAAGTGACTTATAAAGACAATTAGATTTGAATCTGCTCTAACTAATCTCTCCCCAAGTGCAATATCCTATTAGACACACCAGGCCTTTTTCTGAAGGGAATAAGGGAAGATGGGGAGGAGACAGCTGCCTTTGAAATTCTGCTTCAGAGACTAAAAAATTGAGTACACGATTATCATTGCTGAGTCTTCTTTGGTTGTCACCAGCTACCTGCTGCATTTAAATACATCCAGCTGAAGCCAGATCTACAAGAATCACAGAAAGTGGACAAGAACGATAACTCCAAGGCACTGTTTAGTGAAAAATGCATTTATTAGTTGCTTTGCAGGAGTCAGAAGTTAAATTCTGTGGTGGTGTGCTCTGATTGTTCTTGTATCTGGGGAGAGAGGAGAGAGGAGAGTGTCAGAGAGTGCCCAGCTCTCCATTCACTTTGAGCTTGCTTTATTGTCTTTAAGATATCATGTCTTATTGATGCAGAGTGACATTAACATATTCAATATCACATCATCTTTGCTCTGAAGAGATCATTAACCAGCCCTTTACACCAAATTGGTATAATACCTTTAAAAACAGAAGAACACTTCTTACTTTTCTTCCTGAGTCATTTCTACAAATTCATGTTCGTCTTTCTTAATTCACAACTTAGTGCTGCATTTCTTGACTCTGATTTTCTTTGTGGACAATTATTCTCCAGATTGACTGGATAAAGCATCAAGCATAGTAGGTTTACACTGGAAATTCAGGAGATGGGGCAAGAAAAGGACAAGAGGCCCACCACTGGAATAGGTCAGGGGGGAGATGATGAGGTATTTTTTGAGAAGTATTTGGGAAAATTTCTATCAGATCTGGTTTTGATGGAATATTTTCTGTTGAGAAATGCCAGAGGACAACTGGGGAGACATCCCAGGCAGGTAGAACTAAACCTGGGCCTGCTCCAGCATCATAACCAATGCAGTAAATTATTGCCAGACTTTTTCCTCCTCCCAGTGGTGCTGAGGAAGCTCCCACACCCCACCAGGAGAAGAATCCCCTTTCTGTAAACTACTGTGTAGGGCTCTGCTCTCCATCAAGTGTGCTTGAAAAATATTACTCAGATAGATTTAGCTGCTGGAATTTGAAATACTTCTCCCTCTTCCACCCAAAAATCATAAATACCTAATGAAATATGAAAATAAGTAAAAATCAATTTTCTACACACTGATATTCAGTTACTGATGCATTAAGTTATTGCTTTCCTTTTTTTAATTGTTTATATTAATTAAATATAATAGGTTTCCTTATTTATGTTGTCTATTCATCCAAAATTGCCATATCTGGTTATCCTAGTGTTATTAAATCACAATAACAAGAGATGAAAGACAGATAGCCTACCTCTTTCAATGAACCATCCTGAGATGGAGGTAAATACAATTTTCCTAAAGTTTGAAAAAAAATTCCACCTCAGATTAGAACTTATTTTAGTTCCCATATGTTAGCTAATAAGGTACTGCACACAGCAAAGAACAAAACATTTTCTCATATGTGTCTCTAGAATAAACATTTTTCCAAAATACTTTACATTAATTTTATATATCATAATGAATTTTATAGATCATAAACCAGTATTTTAAGTGCTTTTCTGAATCTCACTAAATAACAATCTTAGACTATCTTTGCAAATTATGTCTGTACTTATAGGGCCCATAGTACGTGTTTCCCACACTCAAATAATATAACAGTAATGCATTTTATTTTTTTACTTATATGAATAAATCTTGTAATTGTAAATGTTTTCTGACTTCAAGAAATGTGTTTGCAAATTTAAATTGATTGAAAACTTAGTTTGGTTCTGAATATAACATAGCGTAACATAGCATAACATAACACAAAATTGGAAACTGGAAATTTGTGACATATAAAATTTATTTTATGAAGCTTAATCTACAATGAAAAGGTTTAATAGAGCCAATTTTCATTTCTAGTTGAATAACCAAAAATGCACTTGAAACTTGGAAAAATAACCATTCACTTTATACTACTTTGATCCCATGCTTTTATAAATTCCTTTTACAGAGGCAGGTAAACATCTTCAGAATGAGGATCCTTGGGAATTTTAAAATAACTTCATGAAAGACCTTTGCTTGCAACAAGAAATGTTTAAGTTTCTAGGCTGGATCTCCTGCTCTGCCAAATGTTTCAGCATTTTAGAAAGACATTTCAAGCACAGAAAACAGAAGGATATTCTCCTAAATATAGGATTTGAGTAATTTCATAGAACAAGGGATTTATCTTCCCTTCCTATCTAGAACTACTTGAAGGCATCTCATATACACAGTTATACTTTGCATTACTTCGAGATGAAACTAAAACTATTTTGCAATGAAGTGTGTTGGGTTGACCTTGGTTGCCCACCAGGT
Source organism: Toxostoma redivivum (assembly GCA_013397375.1). NCBI lineage: Eukaryota > Metazoa > Chordata > Aves > Passeriformes > Mimidae > Toxostoma > Toxostoma redivivum. The sequence continues at coordinate 242,782 of VXBI01005464.1, forward strand.
TGCCTACAAGCCACTCTATCACCCCTCCCTCTCAGCTGCACAGGGAAAATTAAGATAAAAATCTTCTGGGTCAATGTAAAGTTTAATAACAGAAAAGAAAAGGCCTCACATGGAAGCAAAGGAAAACAAAAGGATTTATTCTGTACTTCCAATCTGCAGATGTTGTCCAGACAGTTCCTAGGAAATAGTGCCCCAGCACACAGAGCAGGTGCACTAGAAGACAAATGTCCTAACACCAAGTGTGCCACTCCTCCTCCTTTCCCAGCTGTTATTGCTAAGATGACCTCACAAGGAATGCAATATTGCTTCCAAGGGGTCAGCTGTCTTGGCATTGTCCTGTGCCAGCCTGCCACCCGCTCCCAGCCCACTGTGGATGGCATTGGAGATGCAGCTTTGATGCCACGTGAACACTGTTCAGCAGTGACCAAAACGCTGCCATCCTATTGACTCAGTAACAGCCACAAATGCAAAGCACAGCACTAGGAAGGCTTCTATAAGAAAGGATAGCTCCACCCCAGCCAGACCCAATATGCATATTCAAAACACTCACAGGAATTCCCACTTCAAAAATGGCTGGAATTTCATCTGTGACTAGAGCACATGACTATTGAAACATTTCCTTAGTACTTCAAACATAGCAAGAAGCCACTCCAAATTAGGAACTTAGTATTTCATTCATTCTTGTGGTGTTGGTGGTGTTCGACCCATTATTTCTATAAATCTTTAGTTATAATTTTGTCATTTTCCTCTCCACTTACAAACAGAGAAAATTGCAACCTTGGGATATCTGGAAGGGATTATACATACCCATGACTACCTTCCTCTCCAGAGCAGCAATTGGATATTCCCAAAATGAACAGCTAATCCTATGTAGAAATAATATTTTCTCAAGTTCTATAAGGGTGATGAAATGAAATAAAAAAATGTCCCAGGAACACAGGGCACCAACATCTTTAAAATACATCCTAAGAATGTGAAGTAAAATGCTACAAAGCTGTATCTAAACAAGGACATGGGGTAAATCTTCCTCTCCACACAGGTCATTACTAGTCAGGAAGAAAACGACTCAACAAAAATAAATTTTCCCCACTTAAGGAAAAAAAAAAGCCTTGGGCAAAGTTTAGAAGATTACTTGGGATCTTTGATTATTTACTGAAATACAGCCTGGTATAAATTTATCTCTTCTCAAAAAAACCCATTCCAGGGCTGGAGAGGTATGACCAGACTTTTTTGATTTAAGGTCTTTAACCCTCAGAGAATAGAATTGCTATAAATCACCTTCTTATCTTCAGTGATTTTTAGCTGATCTGAGACCTATATCTTCCTTTGCTGCCACTTCCATGTTTCTTCCCAGAAACATGAGTTGCACATTAACTGTGACCTATAAAGTTTTTCTGTTCAATAAAAGCAGCAAAACATTCTTTTTGTAGCCTATTTTCTTTGTGTAGACTTGAATGAAGTCAAGTTTAGGCATCTGAACTGCCTAAACACAGTGAATAGATGGTGATTTAGTGTGCCTTTACTCAGAATCCAGACTCATTAACTCCACAAAACTAATTTGTCAACCTCCAAAAGGATGTACATGCCATGAAGCAAAATCAGGGCTGGATCTAAACTTGACAATTCTTCCATCCAGATATGACAAAGGCTCTTCTTTCTCAGCAACTGTGAGCATTCAACTTAGCAAAAGTCTACAGAAAAGCAAGTTATGAGAAGCTACTTTGGCATATCTAACAAACTCTGCTCCAAACATGACATTTCAGCAGCAACTGAAGAAGTAGACAGAAGAATTGCAATTTTACATTAATTTGCTCCAAGTAAGAAGCCTGAAAAAATTCACAGTGCACTAACTCCCAAGCTTTTTCTGAAAAACTTTCCTTCTTTGTGCAAAACCGTCTGAAAACATCAGGTGATATTATAAATAGTGCTGTTAAATAGATCATAATTTCTCCAAGCTGAAGCACACCAGTTTGGCATTATATGAAAATAGGCTGAGTGCAATTTTTTCCTTGCAATTTGTGGAAAATGTAACTGGCCGTTTTTCTTACTTAAAAAACCAAACCAAAATCCTCAGAAACCAACCAAAAAAAAATCCCACGCCTTTTGACAAGAACAGAGTCCCAGATGCAAGTCTTGACATTTTCTTTCCCATGATATGTCAGGGTACAGAACAGGCCAGCTGGTGGTTGCTCAGTCTAAAAGCATCTCCCATGGGAAGCAGGGTCAGCCCAGGATGGACCATTCCCACAACACCATCTGGGAGTCTGACTCAGAGTTCACCAAAGGAAGGGGCTGCCCTTGGCCACACTACCTCCAAGCCTCCAAACTTCCAGGAGGGGGGATATTCTTGGGGCCAAATGCTATGTTTCATATACACCATCAGACAGTGCCAGAGAGAGACTGCACACAGACAGGCAGAAGGCCTTTCCACACCAAATACAGAAGCCAAAACAGAATTTCTGCTTCTCAACTCTTTTCTGTCTGTTCACTGTTTTATTCCATAGGTACTCATCTGTTAAGCTAACTGCTGTATTCCATCTATGCTTTGTTTTGACATCCATCACCTCCGTGAACAGTATACATACTTCATGAGTGGAGAGGTTTTACATCATTTTATTTGCTGTCTTCAGTCCTGCTTCTGAAAAGAACCTTACACAGGCCCAGGGTCCTAATTTCTGTTGTAAGACGAGCAACAAGAAAACTTGAGTAGTGGGTTTATCACACAAGACACAAATGCAGCCACAATCGGTGCAAGACAACTTTCCAGGTCAAAGCAAAGTGTTCCATATTAGGATGGTGGGCAGCATTTTCTGAAATGCCCATGGAAGGGTGTCTGTAAAAGAGCAGTTGGGAAATGAACCATAGCAGGATTTGGAATTGGCAGTGACCCCTTCACACTAGTTTTTCACATGCAAGTTTTACTCCACACTCAGAATGCTGTGAAGTGGCCTAGGGCTCAGAATGCTGCTCTCATCAATCTTGAGATGGTGAAGCATAAGAAAATGTTGTCAACATGTGACCGAGGACAATATTGTGCTTAGAGAACAGCAAGCAATCAGCAAAGCATTGAGTTTTGACACCATCAAAGCAACTTCAGTCACAGGGCAACTGCTCAGTCAGCCTGATTCAATTGCAAATGTCCTGGCAAATAGCAGGATACTAAATGCAGAGAGCCATGAGCCGTTCAGTGCTTGGTAAATGGTCCATTTACTGCAATAAAGAAATGAGGGTCAATAGGGAAGTGCTTTCCCTATTTATTTATCTCATTTTTCATGAGGGCAATTCATTCAGTACCATTAGGTTGCATATCCAACCAACCCTAGAATCATACCAGTTTCTTAGAATGTCCTCCATTTTTTGCATTGCTTTTAACAAGTTTTTTTCTTTTGCATTACATATAACTGAAAAACCCTCACAAGAGAATTTATTCCTTCTCAATTTCTTTCTTCTATGAAAGCACAAATAACTATAAACCAGATTTCTTGCTTCTGTAACTTCATTGATTTAAAAGTGTTCAGATGCAGATAATCTGGGATAATAACTTCCTTCAAGTGTGAGCAGATAAAACCACTAAACCAAAAGCTGCCATAATAGCAGCAGATTAACTATCACAATACATAGGACTAAAACTGTTTTTATTTATACCAACAGAGTGATCCACCTTGAATCATTAAGTGAGCTGCTATTTGGAAACCAGCCACGGATTTTTTGATAACGTGGTACTTTTTGAGCTAACCTAAACAGAAGATGCTCAGTGGAACTCCTTCATGAAAACTAACAGAAGGTATACCAGAGAAAGGTCACAATCTTCACCTCAGTCGTGTTTATGTTGGGTGTGGGGTTGTTTTTATTTGGGCTCTAGAAACTGGTGCAGTAAGCAGCAGGAGGTAGAGCTAATATATGCTTTACATTTTATCAAATTCTTTTTTGGATGCAACCTCTCCAGCTGCATCCAGGAATTTATCCAAAAATAGACTGCATGATCAGCCTTACCACATGTCATGCTACCTTGCATTTAAGTTGGACTTGGCATATGATTTTGTTGGTATTGCCTTTGGATTCTGCTTCCCTTTCTGTATGCTCAGATACCCAGAGTGTGCTGTCCCTACTAAACATATGCACAACAGTCCAGGGTCAGGAGAGTTTTTTGGATGAGCTTCACTTTGCAGGTGATGGCTCAGTGTAGAGACACAGGCTTCTGCTGGAGAAGCTGTCAAAAATGCTTTGCCTAACAGAGAGACCTGGAAGATGAGACTTTAATTCACATTGTTTGTTCTGATCAAAAACCATTACTTCTCGGCAATTTTTTGGGCAAATTTGAAGGCATTTTGTACACAGCTACACACAACTACCATTGTTCACATTTTTGTACTGCTGTTGGGAATATTTTAATTAAAATTTTGTATGAGAAAGCTGTCTCACGAAAAGTTCTTTTTGTGGGGTTAATTTTGCTCTGTCACAAACCCATTGACTAAAGTGTGTTTCTGCCAAAAATGTTTATGTGCATTTTTTTGCTCTAAATTAAATACAGATGATAATTGCAATGAATCACTGAAAAATGGTTGTATAATTTGAAATTGTAATTAAATGAAAAGTGTATTAGCCTTCAAAAAAACATTTGGATGGCTCTAAGTGTGCTGCCATGGCTTAGCTTATTGCATTCCTGTGACGATGACTGATACTAAGGACCACATTTTAGTGACGTTCTAATGATTCATCATCAAGCATATTCTGATGACTCGATATTCTGGCAGACAAAGTGGACTTACAAAGATATGTTATCTGGGTGAAAAACCTTCAATAAATCTCAATAAAACTGCAAAATTTTCAGAAAGATAGATGACTGTCATCATTTTTATATGTGTTGCACAATGTAATTGCTTTTTCATTGGTGTTGCAAGTTTAAATCTGTGCAAATAGGATTCCATTTCACATGGGGAATCAAAGCTTAGGGAGTGAAATGCCCTGTACCCAAATCTTCATACTGAATCATATTCTGTGTCTGCTGACAGGGATTTCAAAGAGGCATGCCCATGTCTTTTCTCAAGTCTACATGTGCCTGGCACTCATCCACTCCAGCCAGAAGGCTGAGGGGCAACTTGGAAGTGAGAAAGAGAAGAAGAATTGTGCACCCAGGTGGGGGAGAGTGATCAGAGAGTCATCAGGGATATCTAACTCTCAGTGGCACTGCGACAAGGGTTGTAAGACTCAGTCCCTGCCATGCTGCTTGTGGGCATCTGGGTTGATCGGCCACTGCTCTGTCCCCCACCTGCACTCATGGGGGTTTTGCTGGCCAAGACTGTGCAACTGCAAACCAGCTAGGAGGCAGAGGGCCTAGTTTTGGGAACACTGTCTAGGTTTAGTTTGCATAACCAGCACAAACAGTCTGCACTCCAAGAGAGTGAATGGGAAAAGAGACATCATATCTCATCATCCTCAGCTTTGGACAGATGTGTGCAGTAATTAAACGCACTGTTAGATACATTACCCAAAGTTCCTCTGAGACGAAATGAGGAAGTAAAGGTGCACAACTATAGTGGTAGAGAAAATGGTCATCTAAATATCTGTGCTAAAATAATCATAATATCATAGAATTGCTTAGGTTGGAAAACACATTTAAGACTCCTAAGTCCAATCATTAACCCATCACTGCCAAGTCCACCATTAAACCGTGTCCCTCCACGGTACTGGGACTTCACCCCTTTCCTGGACAGCCTGCTCCAATGCTTGACAACCCTTTCAAGAAAAACAAATTTTTCTTCATGTCCGACCTAAATCTCCTCTAGCAACTTGAGGTCATTTCCTCTTGTCCCATATCTTATAACTTGTGAGAAGAGACCAACCCCCACCTCACCACACCCTCCTTCAGGTAGTTGTAAAGAGCAACAAGAGTCCCCCAAGCCTCCATTTCTGCAGGCTAAACACCACCAGCTCCCTCAGCCACTCCTCATTAGACTTGTCCTGCAAACCCTTTCCCAGCTNGTGTCCCTCCACGGTACTGGGACTTCACCCCTTTCCTGGACAGCCTGCTCCAATGCTTGACAACCCTTTCAAGAAAAACAAATTTTTCTTGATGTCCGACCTAAATCTCCTCTAGCAACTTGAGGTCATTTCCTCTTGTCCTATATCTTATAACTTGTGAGAAGAGCCCAACCCCCCCCTCACCACCCCCTCCTTCAGGTAGTTGTAAAGAGCAACAAGAGTCCCCCAAGCCTCCATTTCTGCAGGCTAAACACCACCAGCTCCCTCAGCCACTCCTCATTAGACTTGTCCTGCAAACCCTTTCCCAGCTTCACCAGCCTTGTTACCCTTGTCTGAACACGCTTCAGGGCCCCAAAGTCCTTTTCAAAGTGAGGGGCCCAAAACTGAATGCANCAAGAAAAACAAATTTTTCTTGATGTCCGACCTAAATCTCCTCTAGCAACTTGAGGTCATTTCCTCTTGTCCTATATCTTATAACTTGTGAGAAGAGACCAACCCCCGCCTCCCCACCCCCTCCTTCAGGTAGTTGTAAAGAGCAACAAGAGCCCCCCAAGCCTCCATTTCTGCAGGCTAAACACCACCAGCTCCCTCAGCCACTCCTCATTAGACTTGTCCTGCAAACCCTTTCCCAGCTTCACCAGCCTTGTTACCCTTGTCTGAACACGCTTCAGGGCCCCAAAGTCCTTTTCAAAGTGAGGGGCCCAAAACTGAATGCAGCATTCAAGGTGCAGCCTCACAGTGCTCAGTACAGGGAGAAAGTGTGGTACAACTTAGGAGCCATGTAGTAGGTACTGATGTAGCTTCATAGAGCAATGGACCACAAAATGGACTGTTAAATGAAATGGAGCACATTAAATACAATTAATATTGCTACTGCTTGTTCTATGCAAGTGTTCAATGGTGCAGATGATGCCTTACACATGCTGCAACAAATGCACACCCCAAAGCTCACTGTGTTATCGCTCCATTGTCGTGTCTCTGCTTTGCCACTTCTTGCTGTTAAAAAGATGCTGAGAGCATCCAGCCTCCCAGGCTTCAGCTGCCAGGGCTCAGGGCCAGCACCCCACCAGCACAGCCAGGAGAAACCTCCGCATCCTCAGGGAACACATGGAACCTGCAAGGTTGCTGTGCCTGCAGCCCCCACTGGTTCCAGTGCACACCCATATATTGGACCTCCCAGTGCCACCATGGCAGGCCAGTCTGGGGGACAATGGGGCCTGGGATGACCCCATTACTGACTTTGTCCTGTCCTCCTCACACTCTCAACCCCCACAAGACAGACAGGGCTGTATTACAACAGCCTATGAAATTTCCCCTGATAGTTCTCTACTACCATACTACAGCTTAAAAAAAAAAAAAAGAAAAGAAAATGCTGAGAATGTTACTATCAAACTGCAATAAATTCCCTTGAAATGATGGGAAATCTTGCTATCTTTTAACTCCATATAGTAGGCATAACATTAAATAAAATTAATATTGTTACTGCTTGCCCTATTCATATATTCAATAATGCAAACCTGCACTTTATTTGAAGCTGTGTATAAATTTCATATACATACTATTACAACAAGGTCACTTTGGAGTAATCTGTTTGATTGATTCCAGGGAGGTGGCATTCAGAGGGAAAAAGTAATCTTGTATGGAAAACACACAATATCAACCTGAAAACAGCCTGTTTTCAAGTCAGAGTATAAATGACAACTATTATAATTTTACTTACACCACGCAGCCAAGCACTGTTGCAGCTTTGCCAGTTGTTTTCCATAATAAATTAAATTCTTTTCAGGGCTGGCCTTCTTGCTGTGTTCGTCACTCCACTATCACAGTACTTTACACACAAAAAATCACCTCTTGGTTTTTGCCTTCAGATGAATTCTTGTACTAGCTCCTCCACTTTGTGCCATCGAAACAATAAGCTATCATTCAGGATGAAAAATGAAAAGAAGAACAAAGTAATATTCTCTAGAACATTTCTCCTCAGCACAATATTGCAAACACTGTGAGGCAATGGACAGCACAGAAAGAGAAATTTCTATTGTAGCATGAGTGTGAACAAGAGATCCAAGTGGGAAGCACAGGCTCCTTTGCTCTGAGCTCTGTGCCAGGCCAATGTTTAGCTGGTTCTCGTGATCAGTATTTAGGCCAGACAGAATAGGCTGATATTTAAATATTAGTATACTTGTGTTACAACCTTTGTATATTTTAAATCTGAAATGGCCAACATATGCCTCTCTTGTGCCTAGCAAGCAAAGTCCACTGGATGTTGGCTCAAACTCAGCAGCAGTGGAGAATCTCCTCAGACAACTACCTTATTTCAAAAACATTCCAAGCGAAAATTACAGAATCTCATAAATTGGGTCAGCAGATATTTGATCCAACTATTAAGAAAAAAATATCCTCATTGTCCTGAATTTTAATTTGGTCAATTGTCAGCTAGCAGATGTTAGTGTAAATGTCGAGACTCTTTCTCCCTCTTTACTCCTTACTTTAGGCCAAAAGAGAACTGTGGGGCAGGCAGTAGTTCCTCAGGACCCTGATGAGGTCTGTAAGGTGGACAGTGAGATAACAGTGGTTGAGGACTGGGGAAAGTGAACAAGGATTTGCTCCCTTCATTGCTTATCATTTATGTTGTACAGTGTGTCCATATAGTCTCTCTTCTCTCAGCTCTGGAAGGGGAAACAAAATTCTTAAATTATCAGAAAATCATTTTTCATCACTGATCAAAAAATGCAGTCATATTTTCTACAGAAGATGAGTACAATGAGACCTGAGTGTACCATAGGTAGAAGATGAAACATAAAAGACAGACCTGATGTTTGCATTCTCTATTATGTGAGTACAAGTCTTTTGTGTAGGTAAATTTTCTGTTGAGATTATGCACAAAAACACATGCACCAGGCCCAGGACTGCAGGTGGCAGATCATCTTGGGTTACTTTCAGACTTGCACCTAGATCTACATTTTATAACCGCAAGTTGTCAAACTGGATAACTCTGTGAGGAGCTCTCATACCTTTCCTCACTCCTTGTTTTGTGCCTCAACACCTTCCACAAATTAGAGAAAGCTTACACTTTTCTTTGTGCATGTATAAAGTAGAAGATATCATATGTGTTCATACTCCGCCCATGCTGTCTCTTTTCTTCATTACTCAATTGTACCTTACATTCAAAATCTCACATCATTTAGGGCTCAGCTCTCCATCAACTTTTGCCATTATATTGATCTTCCTGTACAATCTATAATGTATGGAGGTTCTGTGGATGAATTATGCCACCAGAAGTTTCTTCTTATATTGTTGATATCAACATTTTTTAAATTTATGCCTTTTGGTTTCACACGTCACTGCTTTGCTAATAGCAATTCTCCATCCATAACAATATTTTCCTGAAGAGCTATTCTAGTGTGTACATCTTTAACTGCTTAAAAAAGCTTTTAGACTCTTCAGGAAAGTCATAAAGCACTCAAAATAATCTTCTTCTCCTTTTAAAAAGCATTTGTGGTGGACTAATATATTGCCTCAAACATGCTAATTACATGCTAATCTGATAATGGTTGAGTATTGCATTACAGGACAGGTGTAGCAAACTCAACAGCAGCACTCTACCTTTTGTGTTCCATCATGGTAATGAAAGCAATAAATCAATTACATGCTCCAAACCTTGACTTATCCCAGAAAAGGAGAACGCTAACAAAATTTAGCACATCCAGCTTAGAATTTCTCCCAGATGGATAGGTCCCTTTTCACTCTGAAAAGGTCTGAATTCTCCTTTCAGCATCAAGGCAATCTTCCAAGATGCTGAGCATGCAATGGATCTGAAAGTACCCTTTTTTGGGAGACTGTATTAACTTAGAAACAGGTACACTATTCAGATTAATGACAGGGGAAACAGAGTCCTGAGATGAATGATATAAGGAATAGAGTGTTACGGAAGATGATTTTGCAGACATAATAGGAAACAAGGGAACTTCAGTTCAGAAAGCCAGGAAAGTCTGTTTTCTCTTTTGTGGTATAAACATGCAGAAAATTTCAGTCTCCAGAGAAAAAAGTAATATGAAAGGACTTTAAAACATTGACATCTCATAGTCTTGAGAATAAAGGCAAAATTAAGGCTAATTTTAAAAAGTCAAAGGCCTAAATGACAGGAATTGGAGCTATATCTCCTTTGTCTAAGAGTATTGTGCAATTAAAGTAATTGACGATACATAACCCTGTCAGGTTCCCTATAAGGTGTGTACACCTTAGTCTGCAGGTACTGAACAGATCTCCTCTGAAGTTTTGGTATCCTTCCCTAATTCCCTAAAAAAAAATTGTAGCATATACAGACATTCATTTGATAAAGCTAAAGGCAATCAGAAATAGCTACTAGTAATACCCAAACATCACTAAAAACTAAAATTGCCACTGTGAGAGGGGCCAACATATGGCCCATGTAGATTTTTAGTGCAAAATCTGGTCAGTATGCTGGATGACAATGCCTTTAAGGCACTAACCCATAAAAGGGCTGCAGGCATTAACCTAGCATGGGCTGCCATGGAAAGCAATGAGAGTAACCAAGGATTCAATTTCAACTGAACAAGGATCTGAATACCTCTTACAGTCAACAGAGGAGTGATGTTCCAGTTCTCTGATCAGAGCCATTTTCATTTCAATGGACCCTCTGCAAGGAACCTGTTTATGTAGAATTTAAGGAAATTAATAAGGTCTACAGAGGTGTTATGTACCACATTACAGAAAGACTTTTAGTTGGCTCTGTTAAACTTTTCCACTAGCTGATCATGGTATCCCTAATTACTTGTTCTGATATCATGGCACCTGGCTCCTACACATCTTCAACTCTGAATAGGAGCTTTGAAGCAGGTCAGCTTACAGCATCAAATGGCAACTTCTGAGATAAGGTCATTCAGTCTCTGTGAGATCTTTGATGACTGTACATGACTTATAGGTATGGCAGACACCACCAGTTGCAATATCTGAGTTTCAATTCCTGTTATCACAATGCTACAATACTTTAGAGTATTTATGATGCCTCTTTATTGTCCTTTGTCATTTAGGTGCTAACTAAGTGTGGCAGACATATCAAGAAAAAAGACAGATTTTTCTTTAAGAACCTGATGTGACTGCATTGTAAATTTTCTTCATAGTTCACGCTGACAAGTTCCTACAACGTGTTTCCCTCAATTTTTATTTTAATAACCTCTTCTTTGTACCATCCTTAAACCTTGAGGAAATCTGTCTAAGCATTTATTAAGGAACCCTTCTGTCTGCCCTGCCTCGTGCAAAGTTATTCCATAAACAATTTGTTTTGATGGATGTATACTGAGTATGGAGAAGCTTAGCAGGAAATGGGTTGGACAACACTTACCAAATGAGCAAATGTCAGCAAAGTATGAAACAGACTTTTTGGTCTGGAAGACCATACAAAATTCTATTTATATTAATCACTGTGTTTGTTCAGCTCCTGAACATGTGAATTTAAAGGAATTTAGAGAAAGAAAACTCCTCTGGCTTACTATGACAGTAATAGCTACTGTAGCAATTACCAGCTACTACAATTCAGTCCTCGCTATTTTGAAATGAGAGGTAACTGAAATTTTTTCTTTTCCATTTGTTTTTTTAAAGGGTTCCTAAAATGCACAGGTAAAACCTGACATCTCTGGTGTTATTATGCAGCTTGGAGAAGTAAATCAGGTGTTTTATTGAACCTTAGCCAACACAAATATACCATCGCTGAGGAATTCTATGAATACATATATTAAAATTTCTATAAATTGTGTGACATTTTAAGAAAATTCTGGCAAGATTTTTAAAAAGAGGGAAGCTTATTGAGATGGTCTGGAAATTAATTGTGACCTGATTCTTGAAGACAAAAAAGTAAAGCATATACAACAGAGGTCAAGAAACTATGGTAAAAATCAAAAGCCTGACTTTGTTTTTTGAGTTTTACTTGTAGTTTCATTATTAGAAAAACTTAGGCACTGCACTTGTTTCTGTCAGCCATCTCAAAAGCTGCCAATCTGATGCTGATGGTAATCAGTGTAAGATACTGCTTTTAACTGTCATTTTGGAGGTGTTCAAAAGACTTGGACTCAACTAGCTAAACCAAAGACTCCTTAAACAGAGGGCAAAAGGAAAGGGAGAAATGAGAAGAGGGTAGGAAAGTCTGGCAAAAAAAAAAAAAAGAAAAAAAGAAAAAAAAAATGAAAAAAAAAAAAAAAAAAAAAAAAAAAAAAGAGCAGTAGATTAAGTTAGCTGAGTTAGCTGTAGAACTTCAAACTTTCAAAAAGCACCTGGCAGCCAGACCAACCTGACAGTGATCCTGGTGTCATCTGCATCTGCTCTCTCCTTTTAGGACTGTCAGGCCATGACATCTCTGAGAGTCAGAATGATAATGGCACAGTGGTATTAATATAGTGGGATCTAGAGTCCCAGGCACATCTGTGAAACTCTTTTGTCTTAGCTTCAAATCTTAGTTGTATCCAAATCAAATTTTCATCATTCAGAATAGCCATCTGCTCATTATTTTGTCCAGTAATTGACCCTCATTTTAAGTTGGGAAAAGTTCATGAGTTTCTGTGTTCGCACATCCCCTACTTACAAGTGTAACTCAGCATTGCCATTCTCCTGACAAATGCCAAACTCTTTGATTTATTAGATTAATTCAATTTTTCTGCCTTTGGCAACTTTTTATAAACATTTCTCTGTGAAGGGATCAACTGCATTTCTGTTACTGGAACAGCTCCTCTGAGCTGTGTGCTAAATGTCTCTCCACTTTGCTGTACTTGGTATGCAAGAGAAGTGAACTGACTGGGACACAATTCCAGGACGTTTGTGTCTGGGAAGCTGAAGAGTAATTAGACACATTCTTCTGAAGAGAGCTTATGCTACACATCTATCTTACCTTTTCTTTGTGACTATCTTCAAGAGATCATCATGACAACAGAGATTCACTTTCCAAGGCACAGCCCTACTTGGGATGGGAGGTTTCACATCACCTTAACTAGGAAAGTGACTTCACTGGTTAGCACAACAATTCATGAGCATTTCCACACTAATCCTGTCTTTTTTCCCCAGAGAGACAGGATCAGTGCAAAGCGTTTCTCCAAACTGATTTGTAGGTTTTGACACACAGCAATAAAATTAACTTAGTGAAGATGACTTGTAAACTGCAGTAACCAAGACTCTTAATTTATTGTATCCCTTGTCAGTGCATTGCTGTTTTAAAACTCTTATTGTGTCATACGCATGCCAGCTAATAATATACAGATTCGTATTAGCTACCTTAGAAATATATGCGGCAATTTTACACATTTGTAATAATGACTTCCACTGCACTTCTACCCCCCTACCTAGGAGGTAGAAGCAGAGACATTCAGAACCAAAAAGATGACCACTTTTCAGAGATGACAATTGTAGTGCATGCAGACAAATAAAGACAATCCTGGAGACTGAGCACGAGATGAGCCCATAAAGGGCAAAGACTTGCTCTGCACCAAAGCTCAGTCCAATATGCTTTCTGGAATGGTTCAGGCAGCTGACCAGCTCTCCCAGGCATGACAGAGGTAATGTTGAGCAACAGTGACAGACAGGTCCATCCAGCCAAGCTACCATGTTCATGGGAGACCTTACAGGGCCTGAGAGTTTATCATTGCAGCAGTACAGTAACTTTACCTTGGTCTTTCTGCTTTACTTAAGTTCAGAATAGGTGAAGCCAATTTTGTTCTGGCCAACCCACAACCAATCCCAGCAGGTAGCACTGTTCCCTCAATACCAAATGACATTCCTCCCTCTAGACTACTTACCAATTTCCTTCCATACTCTTTCTAGTGTTTGTCTAAATATAAATCTCCTGGTTTCCATTACAGAATCCCAGAATCATAGAATATGCTGGGTTGAAAGGAACCTATCAAGATCATCAAGCACTGCTTGAACTCAGACAGGCTTGGTGCTCAGATCAATTCCCTGGGGAGCCTGTTGCAGTTCCAAGGAGAGAGATTCTATACTTGATTATGCTTCCTCTATTCGTGATCATGCTCCCAGTCTGTCTCTAAAAAGCATGAGAATTTTGCAGATTACCATATCAAGCACTGAAAAATGCCACTGATTTCCCACTGAGCTGCTACTTTTGCTCACCCTGAATATCGGATCTCTAGGTCCCCAAGTATGGGGCTTGACTTAATGACATGGATGTTGTAACAAATTATAAAGGACAATGACAGTATTTTTAAAGTATAAAAGGCATTTTGGCAGGAAGACTTAGTGCTGTGCATTGTTATACGAGCTTTTGGCCTTCAGGAATACTCTGTGATTTGGAGATCATGAGGAAAGAGACAAACTATGCAGCAGCCAGAAAGCTGGCTCAATGTTTCTTATTGAGGGTGCTTCTGAAACAATGGAAGTTCACACAGGACATCAGTGACATGGAGGAAAGGGGAAGGAGGGTGGGATGAAAGAAGAGAGAGGAAAAAAAAAGGAGAAAGGAAAGGGAGAAAAGGGAGAAGAAATGTCAATCTTTTCAGTGCTTGGTCTTGCTTCTCTTAGATTGAGACTTTTGTGATTGTCTTAAGAAGTAACACAGGAAAAACATTTTATACATTCACCTGCAGGTAATAATATCCCTCTCCTTAAAAACAAAATACAGTAAAAATCAGTCCAGATATCTTCCAGTGCCAGTACTTGGGCTGTTTTCCTGTGCTTCCTCAAGCACTGCCTATCTCTTGTCTCCTGCCTGTAGCAGAGAGCAGTGTGTAAACTGCAGAGCCCTTAATTCACACTGGGACCCATAATCACAGACCTCTCTTTCATTTCAAGGTCCTCCATTCCCAGTCCCAGGTGTCACAGGTCTCAGGAGCATGTCACCACAAGTCTTACTTTGGGTTCATGCTCTTGTTTGGTGGCCTGGAAGGGCTGATGCTAGGCCCAGCAATGCAGCTAAGTATTGAAAGGTGGGTCACTAATCAGAGCACTGCAGTCAAGGACTTACAAGGTGGCAATTTCACAGCAAATCACAGCTTCTTGTTTTGCTCATCATTTTCCACATGGTTCAATGCTCCATCACCTCCCCTGCATATACCTACTCTCAGGAGGACAGGTTACATAGCTTCATTTTGGCATCAAGACATACTTGTCACTTTGCTGGCTTATCTAAATAAATGAATGTGCTCCTTTTCTTTCTATCCAGCTTTTTCTTCTTATTAGGGATATTATATGGAAGGCAAAGGTAAAGACCTGAGCTAGTGTATCCCAGAAGTTCAGCTGCAGCAGTCTCAGCTATAATACTTGGACTGTCTTCAGAATCATCCAGTGAATTAACACTCCAACTTGTCTACCTTCAAACACACTTTAGCTACCAAATTTTTCCAGCTGTATGTAAGGTCACTGTAATTTATTTATTTCAGTCTCTGAATACTGCAGTACAATTTTTTTGTCTTTATGTCACACTACTGCTCTCTGCTGCCCAAGTCTATTTCAGATCCACAGATCCGTTTTACACCACCTAAACATGAGACAGATCATATAATGACTGAGGGTAACTGGCTCCTCAGAAGCAGGGGGGCTGTCAATGAGATGTTTGTGTCACCATGATTAATTGCTGTGAAATGCCCATAGAGATTTAAAATCATGAATAATTACCAGAAAGTGCACAGAGACTTTAAAGACTAAGTTCTACTACTTGCTAAGTTTACCCAAGAGTTCTTGTACATCCTGCATCTGGGACACTTGAGCAGCATGGAATCAGTTGATAAAACTCCCACAGAACATATGGTGAATTGTCAGCAAAAGGCTACATAAAAATAGCTTGTAGTAAGCTCTATGTCAATATGTGTAGATAGTCAATGGCTTAGGTGTTAATAGTCTATTTCTTTAACTGCTGTTTTCTATTACTTGGCACTAATTTGTTTGCAGTTGTTGGTGCTTTTTTCATTTGGCCAGCTCAAAGACATAACAGTTACCACAACGTTAATGTTCTTTCTGAGTAAAAAAATGCTAGATCCTATCTGTATAATGCATGTCTTTTCTATTTTATTCAGCGCAGAGGCTGAGGAGATTAATAAGCTTCAGTTTTTTACGTTAAGCTTATTAAAGATCCAAATGTTAATAGGTTTTAAATCATCTTCTGAAATCCCACGTTAAAAGAAAAGCTAAGAGCAACTTACACCATTTCCTGGGAACTTTCCCAAAGACTTTTATCATTCACATAAAATCCAGAAACCAGACCACACTGTGTCATGTGGCAGGGACAAGGTTAGTCAGTCCACCCAGACTTCTGCCACATTTGGCTGTTGCTGGATTCATGACAACCTCCTCCCAGCTTGCAGAGTGCTCATAAGCACACTCACACCAGGTAGAAGCAATCTGATATTGTGCTGGGAGAGATAGGATGGAGAAGAAGATGTGGCAGTGAGGGTGCCTGCACAAAATAACCAGAGAGCACCACAGACTGTGCTAACCCCTTCAGTTGGTAAAACCCCATCAACAGCACAGTCTCTTTGAATGAGGAAAATGTATTATCCTAATCACTTCGATCCCCCTTCAGTTTTCCATGCAAAACTTCACCACATTTTCAATACATTTCAGTCCAGTGCACTGAATTAAGTCCTTTTAAAAAGTTTTGTTTCTGTAACACTCAAAATTCTTTGTGAATTTTGTCACTGGGCTTTGTGAGAGTGAATCCCTTTCACTATTTCCACATTTCTTTCTACTAACTGCAATCCATTTAACATAGCTTTACAATGTTGCTCTCCAGCATGTTGCAGTTAAAATCACAGGGAAAAATGAGTGCTCTGAGAAGTAGGATTAGAATCCTTCTCAAGATAATTTACCCAACTTTACATCACCTTATATAAAAGCAAGAACTGCAGAGATCTCTGAGTACACACATACTAGGTCTAAGTTCTAGGTACTGAGTAATGGTATCCTTTAGTAGCAGGTACATTATGCACAGGGATTTCATCCTACACAGAAGTTTGGTAGATACAGAAATTGTTTTCTTTCTGTAAGAGAAAGATCAAACAATTAGACCTGCTAAAGCTGAAAAAATTCTCTCTTTCCCTTGCCTTCTCAGAGCATTTCGCTTCCTACAGTTTACAAACTTGGCTGAAGACAACAACTGAGAGAACGCTGTGAGCATCAAATCTTTATTCCTTTGGGATTTTATTAAAGAAGAAAATAATTTAGAGAATTTAATTAATTTTAATTAAGACTAAAAGAGAGTGTCATTCAAGTGTGAAAAATTTGACCTGGGAACATCCACTGTTTAGACATTTTCACCTGTGTAATATTTTTATTTCAGGAACAGCCATCAAAAAGTTTCCAACCTAAGCCTAGGGACGAAGTAACTCACCAGAGGGGTAGCTGTAAACAATGTTGTATATCTAAGAAATGGGTCAAAGACCAGGTATCCTCTCTCAATAAACTAACTACAAGATGACAACACAGAGCTGAGCTAGGAATAGAGAACTAGATAGAATATTGGAATATTCTAAGACAACGAGAAAAGATCTGAAAATAATTGCAATCTATAATTGCAAAGAAGTGACACACTGGCACATTAACTGGGTAGGAGTTAGATGTCCTTCTGAGAAATTGCTCCAGACTGTGCCAGGCTGCAAAACTATCTTTGTCATAGTAGCTGGAAAGCTGGCCTTACTTCTCCACACCTAGTACAAACCAGTTGTTTAAGTTGCAAATTCCCCTTTAAAATACTCAGGCTGTGACAAAAATAAAACCAACACATTGGCATAATGAAGTGCAACTATGAGGAACAGCTTTTTAATGGGAGAGCACAGACGTTCTATGTGCAGTAGCTATGGTTTAAATTGAAAAGTTCCATTGTTTGGCCATCATTTCAAATCACAATACTCTAAAGGAGAGTTTTCAGGACATACACACTTGAGGAGCACAAAGCTAAGGCAGAGGTAAATTGTTATAACTGCTCTGCTCTGTCTGAGTGAAAAGAAAATGGTTTTCATGTGCATGAAAAACAAAAAGTGGAAAATCATAGTTGGCATGTAAAGGGACACCAGGAATGAAAGGCAAAGAGCATGGACAGCAGCAGCCTTCCATCAGCTGATGGGAACAAAAAAGATAAAAATATTTTTTTCCCCAAAGCTGGCACTACTGCAATGGGTAGGAAGATAATGCCATTTCCCTGGAGCCTACAGGCTGGACGTGCACTGGCACTGGAAACACGAGGAAGAGGGAAAGAAATACATACACACAGTGCTAGTTTCACTAGGCAGAGGTGCCCAAGTCAGCCATGCCACAAAATTGCACAGATCCCCTCCTCTGCCACAACACCACAGGGATCTTGAATAACATTTAGGCTGCTGCCATAAAAGACCAAAGCCTGTCTTCCTGACAGTAATGTCACCTGCAACCACTTATGGTGAGCACTCCCTCTACTTTTATTTGTCCTGCACTTCAGAGCAACCTTTGTACATGCTCTGAGTTAGGTAGGGATGCTGAATTGGACCTCCCAGGTGTGGTAGTGATAGAAGTAATACCTTATATTTTATACTGATTTCAGATCAGCTGTATGTGGTAAACCTTCTCTCTCCCTTAGAGAAATAATCATAGAATTATAGAATGTGAAGGGGTAGAAAGGACCTTAAAGATCATCTAGTCCCAACCTCCCCTGCCATAGACAGAGACACTTCCCACTAGACCAGGTTGCTCAAGGTTTGAACACTGCCAGGGCTGGGGCACCCTCCACTTCTTTGGGAAACCTGTTCCAGTGTCTCACCACTCTAACAGGGAAAAATTTCTTCATAATATCTAATGTAAATTTCCCCTCTTTCATTTTGTACTGATTACTCCTTGTCCTGTCACAGCAGCTCCTGACAGAGTCCCTCTCTGGCTTCCCTGCAGGCCCCCTCCAGACACTGGGAGGTTGCTGTGACATCTCCTCCTGTTCTCCAGGGGAACAGTTCCACTTTTCACAGCCTCTCTTCACAGGGGAGGTGCTTCACTCCTCTTACCTGCTTCATGGCCCTCCTCTGGACTGGCTGCAACAGTTCTATATCCTTCTTATGTTGGGGGCACCAGAACTGGGCTCAATAAATTCATTTACATAGCAGATAATTGTGCCTAGAGTTGCAAATAGCCCAATAGGCTCCCCAAATCTGTTTCACCAGCACTTGCTCGCACTAACTGTCCAACAGAAACAGGGACTCCCATTTAATAAGCAATAAATATGATTTTTCCTTATACTTCATCACTATAGAAAAAAGAAGGGTTGAAAAATCTGAAGAGTCACAATAAGATGATAAGACAACTACAGTGAAAAGAAATCCAGATATATTCTGATTGCCTGAAAACTGTCAGATTTATCCCATGGCAAATCATGGGAAAAGAATTGCCAATCAAGAGCCACTTTCTTCTCCAGACAGCAGGGAAGAGGGGGATAATGTGAGAAACAGATAAGAATTTTCACAGGAACAATATAGAAAGCAGAAAAGCCCATTTAATTTATATTCTTCAGGATAATGCAAGTCTCTTCTATACCTTTCTTTTGCTTATCTCTTTCTGCTCTCTCTTTTTTCCTTCTTTACACAGCTGTCAATTTGAGAGTGAAAGAGTCAAGATGCTCTTCAAAAAATTTGATTCCACAGAAGATATGTAAAATAGTCAAAAAGCCTTGGCTAAAGAAGCTCTGTCTCCCACTCCTCCTATGCATACTTTCACCACTAGACATTTTGGAAAAGGTATGCTGTTGGAGGCAGAGGTATCTGCACCACTCAGGAAAACTCAAAACCTGGCTTAAAATACAGTCACAGATTTTTTTGTTGGTTTTTAAAGTTAGCTCATAAAGCTGTGTTTTATAACATGCATTAAGTGAAGCAGAAAACGAATCAGGGGTTCTTGTGGGAAAAAGAAAGTTATCATGGGCCTATAACAGAATTTCAGTTTTAAAATTTTTTTCTGTGACTATAACAGACATCTCTTTCCATCTCAGCTACAATTCATATATTCACATTGCTGGGAAGGCCATTTTCCTGGCTGCAGAATAGTCAGGAGTTGAGTGAAAAGTAACTTTATGAGATTCATTAGCAGAGAGCAAAGAGAGACTGGGCAGAATACCAGCTAATATTGTTTTGGTTTTGGAGTGTGCATGCACCATTGTATGTGTCCAGCCAAATCGTTCTTAGAAACAAGTAGATCTGACACAATAAATAACACCATTCTATTCTGTCCCAAACTATCTGCACCTAAATGGTCCAAGAAGCACAAACAAGGAACAGAGCTGACTAACTTCTGCCATTAAGGTAAACGTGCCACCATCCTCAGTACTTCCAACATTTCAGCTTGGTTAACTGCAATAGGGTTGCCTAAGCTACACTGCTGCGCAGGATTTTGCATTTCTATTAACATTCCTCTGGCAGGCAGAGATCTTGTTAAGGTTTGTTAATCTTTAATTATGTTTTTAAAACCCTGTAGTTGCAGTAAAGTAGTTTATAGTCAGCTGTGAGAAGTAATATTAACCTCCAATCTGCATACACCAGTCTGCTCCTGTACATTAAGTACCTAGCACTGTTCACCTTCTCTACCATTTTGCCTTGAACACAATTTACATCATCTGAGTACTGTAAACTGGTATTTATACATAGGACTCACAGCCTGCATAGGCATACAAAATCAGGGCTAGAGGGTAATAAGGTTAGGAATAGTAAAGATTAGAATAAGAAATGGAAGCAAATGAGAAGGAAGACAGACAATATGATATAGACCAGCCCTGGGGAGCTAAGGGAGAAGAGAAGATGCTTCAGCTGATTCCCTTTGTATAACCCACACTCATTTATAACTTGAATGGATGAATAAGCAAGTATTTTTCCTTCCAGCTATCCTGCTAGCTGTAAGTGTGAAAATATGGTAAATATCCTCTCTAAAATGCCTTCCTTGTTTCTCATCTCCTATTGTGTACAGAAACTAGTTATATTCATTTTAAAATACTATAATTCTTGGCTGAGTTCTTTAGCCTCCTCAGTTATGGGAGGAGAGACTTAATCACTGTTTAACTTCC
This sequence comes from Toxostoma redivivum, assembly GCA_013397375.1. Classification (NCBI taxonomy): domain Eukaryota; kingdom Metazoa; phylum Chordata; class Aves; order Passeriformes; family Mimidae; genus Toxostoma; species Toxostoma redivivum. Next base: position 263,783 of record VXBI01005464.1, read on the forward strand.
AAGCTGATTTTGTCACTTAATTTAAACATAACTCTCAGAAAGCTTAGTCCCTGTAAGATCCAAATTTATGAAACATCAAGCACTGTCTTTGAGCCTTAATGCCCTCAGCTGCCTTTGTCATCTGAAGGGGCTTAGGATAAGGTCCTGAAAAGCAATCACCAAGAAGTCATGCCTAAATACTCTTTCAATTAGGGCTTGATCCCACAGGTAGTTGTGTGCTGAAGTGCAGAAACCAAGGGCTGGTGCTGAATACTTAGCGTTTGTTTAGTGCCTGAGCAGTGTAGCTCGATAACAGTGAGCAAATGCAAAGAGAGGAGGGAAAAAAGCATCTGGCAATATAGCCAAATTTGTGCAGCTCGTGCTGAGTCCTGCAGAGGAGGGGCATGTGGGCATGCCCAGCATGAGCTGCTCAGAATGAGACAGTCATGACACTGAACTCAAATGAGGAATTTCAGGTGCTGCCTGTGTGACAGAACCAGCAGATCACTCAAACGAGACCACATCAGAGATTAATCCAGAGTAATGACACAGTAAAGACCGGAAAATATTGAGGGGCCATTTTTTTCCTAATATCCAGCCACCTGCTGCCCCCATTTATGCACAAGGCAGATTTTATTCTGCTCCAGGAGATCGCAGCCTGTGCTGCAACACAGTTGCCGGGCTGCAGCAACAAAGTCTCCCCAGCAGCCCTGCAAGCAGCTCAGTGCTGCTCTCTCACCAGTCAAAATCCTGCGTTGCTTCCTCATAGATTGACCTGGGAGGGTGAAACAAATACAAATACCATCAGAAAAATAGGTTTTATCCTCTTTGGGTATTTTCACTCTCATTTTACCTTCATTTTCTATGTCTATTTAGCCTGCAGTTTTAAGAAGGAGTATTTGCTGAAGCAGCAAATTCTTTTGCAAGCTATAGACTAAGAAATTGTAGAAATTATTCAATGTATAAGGAATAAATTAAAAGGAATCAGATAATTAGCAAACAGAACACAGAACCAAATTACATTAGTCATCAGCTCTCCCTAGCAGTTCTGACCTTGGAATGGCTGGTGGCTGTTTCACACACATTAACTGAATCTCCCACCAGTTTCAGAGCCCTCACCACAGTCACTGTGATGTCCCTTGGGAGCTCTTTCACTGCCATCAGACCCCATTAGCTACCATGGACAGTCAGTGCAGGCCAACTGCCCAACAAGGAACAGTAGTGACAGTGGGACCAGTACGGTTTCACTGGCAAGACCCAACCCCAGAACCTCCATAAGTCCAACAGAACCTCCATAAGTCCATCAGAGCCTCCATAAGGCCGTCAGGCCCAAGCTGGGGCAGCAACAAGGCTAGCCCAAACTCTATGGCCACCACACCAGTTAACAGATATGGGATGAAATTTCTTCATTTTGCAGATTTCTCACAAATTCATTGAGAAATGCAGGTAAAATTAATTTGTGCTGCTTGGCTCAGCTGGAGATTTGGTCAGCATGATCTTCTTGCCATTCCCAATTAGACTGTGGGAGCTACTAATTTCCCTCCTTTTAGTCACATGAGAAAAGCTGTCTTTGGTCAGATTAGCCTCAATATTGAATAAAGAAAGCTTGTCTGTGATCCTTGTCTGAAAGTCAGCCTATGGTTAACCTCTTTTGGTATCACTAATAAAGTCAAATATACCTATACCAATTTATATTGCTGGAAAGGGAGTTCAATTTCCCTTCAAACTCCAGTACCTCCTCTAGGAGTTAATGACTAATATGTTCAATATGCTCATTTTAAACTGCATAATTACTCTCTTTTCCACACTTCATATCTCTTCTGCTTTCAGAGAAGACCTTTGTCTCTCAGAGCTGCCCTTGGTGGAACTCACCCTATGCCTTCAGACACTCTCTCTGTCAGCTGCCAAACTGCTCTTCTCTGCCTCTGAAATTTTCTCCTGGGCATTTAATTTGCAAAACACAGCAAGAGGGAGAAAGCAGCCACTGTGGTGCCAGCAGGAGAGATTTGATCTCTACACGACTTTGGTACCTGAGGGTATCCAGGTACCCTGAGGATGTCCTTCAGAGAGGGTATCCATGGACTTGACATGTATCTTCAAACATCAGGTATGGAAAACAAAAAAATATGTGAATTTCAACTGGGATTTCTTTTTTCCTTTAGGGGATTGTTCTAATCCATTCAACTACTGGTGTCATCAAGGATAGAGATCAGCAGGCATTCCTGGTGGTCATCTTTATCCTGCATTGACTCCTAGCACTTTCACCCTGTATATATGTTGTACCACCTGAAAGCAACCATTCTCCTCCAAATGAGCTGACATTTTCACTTCAACTGCCCTGGGAATCTCTTTAGCCCACTGCAAATTGAAAGGAAAATTAAAACAACATCACCTGGCAAGATGGAGAACAGCAGTCCAAAAATACTTACTAGACTGGTGGCTACCAGTGTCATCTAGAAGACCCTAAGCCAAGTTTTCAGGGCAAACACCTACAGCTTCTCATGAAAGGAAATTGGAGGAAGGACCATCAATTTTCAGAAAGCTCTCATTCGAGTGACCCACTCTGGCAAGAGTTACAGCTTGCAAAACACAGTGAGATGCAAATATTTCCCATCCACTGCACTCAGGGCTTTTCGTTGGCTAACCAAGGAGACTCTCAACTCAGCATGCTCACTGTTTTCAGATACTTCACTTTATCATGTATTATGGCAAGGTGCCCAGGCACCCCAAGTGACAAAGTGAAGGCATCCCGATGGACATCAGCACATCTAAAAGTCAGGAATTGTCCTGCCCTACACAGCACACCCTGGGGAAATTACATACCACAGAACACCATGCCCAGTATATAAACTGGGGGAGTTTATATGCTGTGAGGAGCCAATTGCTGCTCAAGGACAGGCTGTGCATCAGTCAGCGGGTGGTGAACAATTATTTTCTGTACCACTTTCCTTTCTTGGGTTTTATCCTCTCTGGTTTTTTATCTCCCTTTTCATTATTATTAATTAGTGTTGTATTTCACATTATTCAACTGAAATAATCTTATTTCAAACTAAACTTAACTCATGGGTTTTATGTTTTTTCCAGTTCTCCTTCCCCTCCCACTTGGGGGGAGAGGCAGTGAGGAATGTCTGTGTGGTACTTGCTTGCTGGCTGTTTTTAAACCATGACAGGAGTCAGCATGCCTGCTGTGCCCTGGCACACAGCCTCAAAATGCCAGTGCTCAGGAGCTGCTCTTGAGCTGTGGGTCTGCCTTTGTTTGCCTGAGCAGCACATATACACTGGAGCTGCATTAGCCTGCACCTCACTGTGTGCTGATAAATATCAGGATGAATTATCAAGTTCATTTTGGCTCTGTGTAGAGCTATCAACACTCTCAATATGCAGATGCGTCTTGTTTATCATGTGATAGATACTATGTAATGTAGCACCTAAATTACACTGGGTTTGCAATACCATCTGGTTTCATCTTTCATTACATTAGAGGATCACTATGTTATATTTGACCTGAAAACTGGTGCAGGAATAAAGCAGGGCCATGGATGCAGTTTGAAGTGGTAAGAAGCTCTGCACATTCATATGAGGCAAGCAAGTTTCAGACAAAATTCTCTTTTCTCCTCTTCAGATCTGGAAAACAGGAATTACCAAGTAGGCCACAGCAAAAATCTACACACAGGTTTTCCTGGAAGTGGAGTCAGATGACACTGCCATAGAAGGAGTAGCCAGTCAAATTTTCTCATGTGACAGAAAAAGACTGACATATGGTAGAAGGAATGCCAGTGAATGTTCAGAGGAGCAGTCCATAAATATTAAGTTACTTTTGGTTTGATAGGATCTTAAGATAGAGTAAAGAAAATATTTACATTAACTTTTAGCAAACTCCAAGTCTTCCCGTTGATGCCAAACTGATTTTTGCTTTTAAATATTCTTCACATACACTTGTAGCTCTCTAGATGATTCGTATAATATGCCAATATTATATGGTATAATTATTTAGATTTGTAGCTAGCATTTTACCCACTCTGTTAGACAGAAAGACAAAGCAAATTCCTAAAGGCCTCTATCCCATCTTGCTTCCTCTGGGAACTACAGACAAGCCACTCTCCCAATACACTTTCTTATAAACAACCAGCACGGGGAAGGCTCCAGAAAAGGGCTGAATGAAGGGGGGAAATTGCCTCATCACCTGTGCTTCTAATTGGAGATTCTGGTCAATTATGCTAATTTGCTAAATTTATAAAACTGTGTTCAGCTGATATCTATCACATGAGCATTTTGCCATACTTGCCCCTGGAGGCCTCCAATTAAGACGAAGATTTTATGCTACTGCCTCTATATTAACACTGTCTTGAAAGTGTGTTGTTTTACATTTAGATCTTTAAGGCATCACCATGACTTCAAAGAAATTATGGGATAATGTATTTTTTTAATTGGTAGTGAAAAGATACCCAAGGATGTTGACCATTTATCTTCTTTGTCTGCATTTGATTCAATCAGCCAAAGCACTTTCTTGAGTACAAACTCCACTTGCAGACCAACTCTCTGGCTGTGTGATTAAACTACCGAATAATAATTCATCATTGTCTGTCAATTCCCACTTTACTGTCTAATTAAAATTATTTTTATGCCCAAAGATAATTGCTTTCTTCTATTATTACTATGAAATGTTAATACAATCTAGCTCACCAGTCTCTGTGTCTACCACTAGAGACAATAAATAAATTAGATACAGAAAAATGATGTTTAAATAATATTATGATTGAGTCATAAAACTATAATTGCACAGAAATTCTAGTTAAGGCCACAGAGTGTTGCCAAAGACATTTGCTGTACATATGGGTGGCTGTTTCTCAGAGTCCCAGAAAAGGCCATGCTATTCACCCTGGGTGTTTCATTAGCAACACATTACTGGCCTTAGAGAGTCAAGTGAAACAGAAAATCATTTTACAATGGTTATTATTTTTAATGTCAGTACTTACTGACAGTCCTTATCCTACAGCATCTGATATATGTGGATCAGAAGATATTGACAAATGTTGGCTCTTCAGTGGAATCTTCTTGCCTTAATTATCTTATTAGTTTATAAATTGTTTAAAAATGCTTTTTGTTGTGGTCTGCCTAATGGCCTTTTGATAAAGGTAGTTGCATATTACTATTAACTAACCATATTAATGCCCTCAGAAGACAGAAGCAGCAATCAAAAATAGAATTGCCGCAAATGAGCTATTTCTGTAAAGAGCAATCAAGTCAATATAAACATTGGATATTTTAATTTTAAATACCCAGAATATTTTTTCTCTTCCTTATTGGATTTTAGATACTATCACCACCAGCCCATACTCAATATGTCACTATTTCCTACCTTCAGCACTGGTCCTTGTTCAGTGGTACCTGTTTATTCTGTCCCAAGCACACATGTGAGTACATACACACATGGGCACACACAATGCCACTTTGACTGCAAATGCATTTGGGGCTGGTCATCTCAGTCAGCCTCAAAAGCTACAGTGTGCAGATCAGCAGGCCCAGCTGAACAGTAAAGTTCAAAATTATCTATGCCCTTTCTGTCTTTTCCTAATCTAAAATGTTACCCTATGTTTTTTAATGATAGTTGCATTAGCTGCCTGATTTCAGCAGGCCTTTTCAGTGAAAAGTGTAGAAAAGAAGGACAACAAATATATTGGCCTTACCAGAGACACATGTTGAAAATTTTCCATCCTTGCAGACCGAACTGCAGAACATTGTAACAACCAATATTATTATCATCAGACTCTCTCACCTCCTTCCAGCCCTGATTCATATTTTGGGGCTTCTGTAAATTTCCATAACATCAAAAAAACTTCAGACTTTGCTTTACATCTCATCCAAGCTGGTCCCACAAGCAGAAATTTTATTTTTTTAAGACCTCTTGAGATATCAGAATAAAACATGAGAAATTTTAGGTCTGTAAGTTACTTGAGGTGATTTCCAGATGTTTTTATGGTTTACTTTCAACACCTTATAGTTAAGTTCATACCAGCTATAAGCAACTTGGTTTTTAAAAAATAAGGGCAACAAAGAGTAATGGCAGATTTACAGGAGGTTTTCATATCTTGGTGTGACGGTAATTTGCTGACGCAGTCTGACAAAGACCTTGGAACACAAAGCCATGCTGCTGTCTTCCCTTCCCAACCTGTGGATGCAGCTGGTACTGAAATAGCCCTCATGCAATGCTGTCTGTCACTCTCATTACCACTGTTTTTCTGTCACATGTGCAGCATGATCAGCTTCAAAAATATTTTTTTCTCCTGAGACAAAAAAAGGGGGTCCCATTCTTGTCTTTTGACTCCTTGTCCCTTGTATGGCCACAGCAAGTTGTAGGCTCAGCCAACTCAAAATCATTTGACACATTTGCCAGAAAAAATTTCAGGGGGTACTTAGACAGCATCAAGACACCAGTGAAAATGTAGAAAGCAGCAATTGTAATCTGTCTTTTACAACACAGACTTTTTTTCCCTAAGTAGAGCTATATTTCGCTGGCGTGAGGGGAAATGAAGAGATCTCTTGGGGAATTTGTACCATATTTCTGTTTTATCCCAGCATTATCAGCCTCTAAATCTAAATGCTTTGGGAAAAGGTTTCTGACTTTTTAAAAAAAGGGGAAGTCCCCTTAAGACTTACATGACCTTTTTCCTCTTACATGGTTGTATACATATACCGTCCAGGGACTCCAGCTCATTTCCCACTGCTGGAATCATCCATGTGGACATACCACTTAGCCCATCTGCTCCTTAAGCTAAGTCTGTCCTGCTTCGTGAATGCATTAACTATAATAGTCTTTAATTAGTATAGATTACAGCTAGGTACTCCTGATATCTCGTATTGCCTGAAGTATATACACTATATTACACTCCCTCTTAGAACTAAGAATCTGATGTGTTCATTGCTAAAAACCTTCACAGGCAAAAAAAACCCAGCAAAACAAAAAATACAGACAAAAGAACTGAGACAAAGCAATTGGTGTGAGAATTCAGATTCAAGTTTTCAACTCCCTGCCCAAGAACTCCAAAAGTAATAACTGAAGACAAAAAAGATAGATCAAATAGAAATTAATCTGTCTTTATCAGTAAATGGAGAGGAAGTCAATGCCTTATTCTCAAAAAAAAAAAATAAAATTGGAAGAGCTCTACCTTTACAGCAGCTTGTAGTCCAAGGCTTTATTTTCATAGTATACCAGCTGCTAGCTAGAAGAGAGTTATTATGTGATTTCATCTATATAATATTTATCATGGATCATTTATCAGATGCTCACAATGTCTTCATTAAATCTTTACCATGATCTTTACCATGCAAAACAGGGAGTCATTCAAATGGTAATTGAGACACAAAGCAAGCAAATCTTACAAAGTTTACATGGAAAATTTATCAGATTAGAACCTTTGAACTACAACCCTAACCACAGTTCTTTCCCTTCCTCCCTGATTTGCATGAATACATGATTATGACAACCTTTGAAACTGTCTTGAAAAATCATGACAGACATGAAATCTAATGTTGAAATGGGATTTTATTTTTCAGTTTTTTCAATTCTAATTTGCAGTTCCTTTGTTTACAGTTTAAGCCTCTCTATTGTATAGGGCAGGTTATCCTTATTAGCCACTGACTGTAGAAGGTCTTGACAGAAGATACATGCATAGACACCTAGGATAGGTGGGATTATATTTCTTCTTGAACACCTTTCCTCAAATCTAGGATAAAGCATTCTGCCATGACACCAGAGTAAAATTTGAAGCTTACACAAACAAATGCTGGACAGTTTGCAGAAAAGAAAATTCCAATACATTGCTCCAAATCTGTGGAATTCCTTCTAGCTTTAGCCTGTAAAATACTGCTACTTTGAGATTATAGCACCTACTTTGTGTATTACTCAAAAAAACATCTGTAAGATTCCATTATCAAAAGCAGGACCACAAATAAGCAGAAAAGTAAATTTCAGGAAGTGCTGTGTATCTGCACTTTGGAATTCTAGAGAGCTGATTGAGGAAAGCAGGAGAAAAAGAATCAATTTAATTTGACTCCTTGACTATTCTTGCAACTGTTTTTTTTTATTCTCTCTTCTAAAAATATCAGTTTTCTCCTAAATTAGACATATTAAGACAAAATGCTCCAAGTCAGGCTTTCAGAATTTCCTAAGCATTCTGTTGTCTTTAACCAACATTGGTCAAGATGGAGTGCAGAACTACCTTCTGCAGGGCATAGCCACACTATGAGGATAGTTTGGATTGCAATGAATTGGGTTGAGTTATAAGCTTCACTGACAAGTGAATGTGTTTTAGATTTTCTGAATACTTGTTTTCATTGTTTTTATTGATTTTGAATTTTTATTCTTTTATTCAGAATCACAAAAATTACATGTAATATCTTCTCTAACAGCAGGAATTGATATCAACATCTGAATATTGAATTAATTAGCTGCGAAAGACTAAATTAATTTTTTCTGGTCACAGTCTGAATTCTTTTCATATGTCAAAAGCATTAACTCTATTCCCTTGGGAAATGGGAGAGAGCTGCTGGACACATCTGTTTCATGCAGGATTGAGTAGAAGTTGCTATTTTGCTTTCAGGAGGAGATAGCAGTCCAAAACAAGGCTGCACAAGGCTGCTCAGAAATTGAGTTGCATGAGATGGGTCTTGTTAGAGAGTAATGTGTGCATCTGCAAAGAGATAGCAACAGGAAAGCTTACAGAAAACAAAACAAAACACCAAATAACAAGAAAAGGAAATTGTGTCCTCAAAGAAGAGAAGCATTTTGATACAGTGTTGCCTCTACAGAAGCTTGAAATTGTGAATTAATAAATTATTTCTTAAATTATTCTTATTTTATTTCTTCCCTGTTCAAGTGAGATGTGGTGAATACTTTTTCTCAAGAAAGAGGGCTGAGCAATTCCTCTTTCCAGGCAGAGTTGCCCACAAACCCTGGACACTGTCTACCTGCAGAAGTCACAGGGAGCACCAGTGCAACAGAACATAAAAAACACTTATGTTGCTAGCAAGGCAATCCAAAGCAATACATTTCACAACCAGCCAGCAAACAAAGATATAGATTGGCAGTTGTGAGCCCTCCTGCTGGAAGTGCTTGTATGGATCTCAAGAGAAAGTTCCATTCAGTTCACTAACGGGTCGTAAGTCAACAGTACATCACAGCTGCAGCCTCTCTGCCAGGCCTAGGCATAGATCCCAGGCAGATCAACAGAACTAAATTTACAATGGAATTGTAAACTGTTTGGAATAATAAATTAAGAGAAAGAAATCAGAATATGCTCAAAATTATATTCCATGAGCGTAAAGGGAGGTCATGTATTGCATATGTTATTTTTTGCAGAAAGTCATTCTATCCCAGCTCTAAATTAATCATGTTTCATCAGAATGGTTTTGCATATCAATAAAGCTGGATTGCTTAGGAATTCAGGTATTTCATAAGATTTTCCATAAGAAAGTGCAAATTTTTAGCATCTAGACTTCCACATCAGAATAAAATCTTCTTATTCTGTTTCATAAGGCAAGATTAAATTTATAATTGCAAGTTGCAATCACTGTGCTGAAAAGAATATCAGGCTTAAAGCCTACCTGCCCTGTAATATTGCAGGAAGGATTTCTTAGCCTGGAGCTGAAGTGCTGAAGTGATTGATCTGTTGTTTAAATGCCAGGACTGGAGAGAGAAAAATAATGCAGGGTGGTGTTTCTTTGAAATGGGGCTGCTCAACAGAGATAATTTAAAATGCTTATCTTTTTGCAACTTTAGTTACATTTCACTCTAAACTTTTATACTTCTGCTACAGTACAGCCTGAGAGGAAAAATAAAAACCAGCAACAATAAAGTTCCCATTTCATCCCTTAAAGTGTTTTTAGGGAATGCTCATAACTTTTTTACTGCTTGGGGCTTGCTTTCCTGCATTAATGCAGACATGAAACTGTAAGGTCACAAATGAGCAACACCAGACAGAACATGCTAGTCAGGTGTAACAAAACACCCTGATGTAAAGGTAGATCACACAGAAAAAGTAGACCAATGACATGACCTTGTTGGATCGATTGTCAAAAATATTGAGCTGTCCCGGCTCCCTTTCCAGAAGATACAGATAGAGTAGATTTTAGTCCTAAATAAGATGTCTTCCACACCCCACTCTACTTTGCAAGTTTCCCAGCAGGTTTTTGGAGCATAGTGAGCTCAGACCAGGCACTTTCATATTTCACTCTGCTTCACTTTTTATTGAGGAGCTGTTTTTCCTCCCAAAAGACAGTCATATTGTGAAGTGGGGAAAATGTCGGGTGCCTTCAGCCTCTTAAAGCCTGTTCATAGTGTCCAAACAGCCCTAACTTTTGCAGCCCTGCTGATCTAAAGCAATAGGTCCCATAAGAAGGGCACATGGGTTATATATAAGCTGAGACACAGGAGAATGGTGGGAATGCTGGCTGTAAGTGCATCCTGCACAGCATATAAAGGATGGGTATTGAAGCTATTGGAGAGTCTGTCAGAGTATGGGATGGTATGAGCATGGACACTGGGAACAACTAGAGGAGAGAGGCAGACAGCAAGGCTCAGAGGCCAGAAGAAAGCAAAGGTAAAGGGGGTTACAGCAGGGCAGCCTGCAGGAGAAGGAGCAGAGAGCAGGAGCACCAACATTAGCTCACTTCAAATGAAGCCTTCCTATGGAGCAAGACTTAAAACTGTAGACTGCAGCTAAGAGTTACTGCAGATAGGGGAAGACCACCAGCTGGACAACCCCATGAAAGAAAGACTACAAATGTCAGTTAATGTAATATCATCACAAATTTGCTCACATCCTGTTTATCTATCAGTCAGATTAAAGATTTCCATCCAATAACAAAAATATTAGTGGTGAAGGCTTTTTACTTGTATTTGCAAGTGAATACAATTATTTCACTCATCACCAGGGTATTAGTGTAATTTTCCTAGAGCTCTGGTAAGCACTGAAATACTACTTTTGTGGCGGAACCCTTCATCTGGAATTTATCCCTTCTTGCTGCCAAGCAAGTACCGAAGAAAAGCTTCCACATGCATGCTGTCCACTCTGGCAGGGTATAAGGCAGAGCACCAGTAACACGAGGCTTTCAGCCAGAACACAGGTTTTCCTGACCAGCAGACTGGGAACTGTGCATCACTTCTGTACTGGCAGGCAAGTCAAAGGACACGTGCATGTTCTCCTTAGAGTCACAGATTACAAAGAGCAAACTCCTCTCCAAAAGTAGCCAACAGCATTCAGTGAGGAACAGGGAAATGTCTCACATTCTAGTGAGAACATGGAAGAGCCAGAGGAGGTGAATGGGGAGCCCCTGGAGAAGGGAAATGCAGAGGACCACGGGGTAAGCTGGGGTATCATAGGATGAATGAGAAATAACAGAGAAAAATACAGCAATTTTATAGGAAGGCATTACAAGAGGAATTGGATCAAGGAGGACCTTGACTGGCATCAGTGATCTAGAGGTGTGATGGTGAAGGCTGCTTAAGACATGGCAGCATTGAAAGCATAGTGGTGGTGAGAGGCTACATGGAGGGAAGAAGAAGAGAGGTGGAAAAACAGGGATAAAGAGAACCTGGTGGGGCACCATGGGGAACTGAAGACAAAAGGAAAGTAGGAGGAAGAAACATTGTGATCCATTTTAATTTGCAACTCAAGCTCCTCTTTGCTTACATTATGACCTAATCACTACGATGTAAGCACTGGTCTCAACTAAAAATGAGCAATGCTGCTGGTTGCAGTGACGTTCCTCACACTAACTGTAGAGAGTGTTTCCAAACTAGTAAGCTCTATCAAAAGAGAAGCCATTTGTTTATGCCTGCAGCATCATCTGCTTTTGCAAAATAGCAAAAAGAAATGCCTAATTAATTATATTTGTTAGCTATTCCTTGGAAAAGGAAAAGAGCAGAGTGGAAATACTGCTTACCTTGAATGACCACCTTCTGTTTAGCTCAGCAAGAGGAACTTATTTATGTTTAACCAGACCAATCTTTAGTCGGCAAAATGAATTAAAAGTACATCTCAGTAGCTGTTACTTTGTTGCTCTGTAGCTCTGTGGGCTAAACAAGCATCTCACCTTCAACTCCAGGTACAAGGCTAGACACAATCCTCTACGGAGCAATGGCATGGGGAAAGAAGGTCTAGCCTAAAACCGACTTGCAAAATACATCTCTCACAAATAGGAAGGAGTTCACCAAAAATTGCACTCAAAGTTACTTACATAAGAAACACAACACAAACAATCCAGAATATAAGCATTTAAAATTTAAAGAAACCCTTGTTTCCAGTGCTACCTAATAACAAATTAATACACAAATGCCACTGGAAAATTAAAAATTAAGGATTCATCTGAAATCTTAGTTAAATCTGACCAGAATTTGAATTTGGTGTCAAAACTATCCAAAAGCTGCTGAACAAACATTCTGTAATGTATATTTATTTAATGAGCCAAAAACTAAAATTTATTATGATTATTTTAGGTAGCACATTTCCCCCTAAGAATTTCAAGTAAATTTTTGTAGCCATTTTATTTACTGAAAAGCAATATAAATTGGTTTGTTTAATGATCAGAGACAAGCTGAAGTCCCCTGTGAAGCAGGCATATCTAAATTAATGCTTCCCTGTGCAGCGTTACTCCATGATAAACCTTTTCATTGAAGCTGGGACTGCAGAAACAAAAAGGCAGAGGTGGTTTAGCACTCATTACAGAAATGGTACTCAACAGAAATTATACTCAACAGTTGCAAGCCTATAGATAAAATATTATAAAAGAAACTGTAACATTGCACATAGATAAAAATGTTCGGGCGTTTATTAACAGCTCATACAGATTTCTTTGATATTCATTCAGATTATAAAAGCTCATGTGAAATACCCAGCCCTTCGTGCTTCCAATACAGTGTCCTGGCAATGCACGGTGAGTCGGAATTAGTTCTCCACTGCCCTCTACTGGGAAGAAAACCAGTATCCCGAATCATGTTTTGCCCGTGGGCACTCTACTGAAATTGTGTAAAATGTGTCATTTTTATATGTAACAATTTAACCAAAACCTAAAGAAATTTGCTGTCCCATCAATAAATTCATAATCAAGATATGGCCTTGGAATCGTTTAGGTTTTTCTGAGTGAAAATTGAAAACTTTTTCTTACTTTTTCTTTGCACTTTTTCTTCTTCTTCTTTCTTCTTCCTTTCGTTTTTATCTTTTTTCTTGCTTCTTTTTTTCTGTTTCATTTTTGTGCAAATAAACAGTGTTTCAACTCTAACAGAGAAGATACTTAAGAGATTGAGTCTGCAATCATTCTTCTTCTAATCGTTAAAACCAAAGGAGAATACTTATTGGTTCCACTGGAGATAGAGATAATAATAATCATAACAGCAGTATTAATAATCATAATCATAATCATAATAAAGATAAGGACAGGTTACTAACAGATCATTTAAACTGTCTCCTGACAAAACAAACAATTCACTCTTCAGTGTAAAACAACATAGGAGGTGGGTAAAGTTATGAAGGCAATTTAAATTTCTTCCTCAGTCTCAAAACACAAATAAAATAGAGGAGATTCACTATGAGTTGTTGGCCTTCTGTCTAAAATTTATTTTTAAAGGCTAAACCATTTCACAAAGATCAACATGCACTTTTTATTTCTTAGCAGACTTAAGGCTTAGATGACCTAGTCAATTTTGTATTGCCTAAATAGAATGAGTTTGGAGCCAACACAGAGATGCAGTGAAGGGAAATTCTACCTCTTCAGCACTTGGTCTCACCTTGCTGGCAGTCTGGCCTGGCACAGTTTGGGTGTTTTTCATTCAAAATTCTCTTCTTAGTCATGGCTTCAGATTTTAGACGGTATTTTTCATTTCTTGGCCAGCTTCCTGGCTACAGTGCCATTATACCCAGGTACAAAGCAAAGTGGTGCCATGATGACAATCAAAGCGTGAATTATTAAAGAAAATTAACCGGATTGGCTACAAAAAAAAAAAAAAA